>CAUYON010027032.1:0-14250 GCA_963573935.1 Arctocebus calabarensis | reverse complement strand
GCATATATATTTATACATACACACATGTATACATACACATACACCCCCCAAAAAAAACTGACATCAGACTTCTCATCAATCACACTGGATGCTTGAAGATAGTGGAGAAAAGTTGTGATAAAAGATCTTTTTTTTTTTTTTTTGGCATTTTTGGCCAGGGCTGAGTTTGAACCTACCACCTCTGGCATATGGGGCCGGCACCCTACTCCTTTGAGCCACAGGCACCGACCTAAATTCTATAGCTAGCCAAACTATCAATGAAGCGTGAGAGCAATATAATGACTTTTTAAACATGCAAGAACTCAGAAATGTTATCTCCCAGTTACTCTTTTTGAAAAATGTATACGTCATTCTATGCCAACAAAAAAATTAAGTAAAATCAAAGAAAGAGAAGGACACGGATCAAACTAGAAGGGCAATAAAACACAATCTCAAGATGATAGCCATACAGAAGCACCAAAACTAGAAGTACAAATTGAAACAGGAAGCCAGAAATCCCCTCCAAAAAAGGTCTTTGATTCAAAAAAATAGATTCACTTTAGTAACAGTGTAATTAAGAAACTTTATAAACTTAATTAATTGGGTAAAGACATCCCAATGAGGTTAAAATCTTAGTCTCCATAATCAGATTGCCTGGTTCAAATCGTAAAATATATATATGATCTTGGGAATTTACTCAAATTTTCTGAGGCTCTGTTTTCTAATGTGAAAAATAAGTATAAAAATAAACTCTACTTCATAGGGTCATTGTAGGTATTAAATAAAGTAACGTATGCAAAATATTTAGTGCCTGGCTCTCAGTAGCTTTTCTTTAAAAAGTTTATTTTTATTATTGTACTTTTTGTGTCCACAAGAGGCAATTAGAGATTTTGGAAAAGACAAAACAGAACTGTCAAGAGATGTCATATGTCAAATCAAAGCAAATTAAAATGCAGTATGATTTTGAGCAAGTAAAGGGGTATGAAGCTAAAAACAGTGAATTCATTTGACCTTGAAGACTGGAGTTTTTGCCTTTGAGTGCCATGGGTTTAGTGATTTAGGATTATTTTTCTTTCTCTACAAGTCTAATCAGACTGCTCAGTTCCCCACTGAATAATATTTACATAATCATAATTTCATATTGCCATTTAATGGTGTTTGATTTTAAGAAACCAACCTATCGTCAAAGCACAGAAGACTTAATTATAGTTAGAGATCAGAATATAAATGTAGCAAACCTTGATCATATAAAAGCACTGATCAAAGGAGAGGGAGGGGCCAGGGCTAAGGGGAAAGAAGTGGAGGGACATTTTCTTTTCTTACATAAAGGAGTATCCCGGAAATAGTGTTTTAAGCATGCTGTTTATGGTTATAAAAGTAACCCAAAGAATACATCTTAAATGATGGTGTAACTGTTTAAAATGGAAGAAAAGGAGAAAAGGACTGAAGTGAATGTTATTCCCAAAGCCAACTTCCTTCCTGGGTGTAGAACCTCATGAAGGTCTTGAAAGCAGGCAAAAAGGATAATTTTACTTTTTATTTCATGCCTTCATGCTATTTGAAATTTTTCTTATCTGCTCGAATTACATATATTGTTGAATAAACCAGAAAGCACTAGCCCGATCCATCAGTACATCTTCACAGAGTACCTACTATGCATCGAGCACTTTCTAGGGTCTGGGAATTAACAAAATTAAGTCCTTGCGTTCAGAAAGCGACATTTTGGTTAGCAAGACAGGCAGTAAACATGGAAATAATTTCATGAGTAAGCTAATTTCAGACAGCAATTCTATGAAGAAAATTGGGTAAGTGATATAGAGTGTCTACGAGGGGGTATATGGAATCTACTTTAGGGTAATCAAAACGGCCCTCTGGGAGGAGGTGACATTTCACCTGAGATATGAACAAAGAGAAAGCAGACATTCAAAAATGGGGGGGAAACTATCACGTCTACAGGCCTGAGACTGGAAAGAGCTTGGCGTGTTCACAGACTGGAAAGAAAGGCCATTGACTGGATGGGGGAGGGTAAGGGACAGAGCAAAGGGGAGGGAACAGAGTGGGTTCAGGAAGTTTGGCAGGGGCCCAATCCTACTGGCCTTTTTAAACCGTGGTTAATAATTTGATTTTGTTTATTGCAATGCAAAGTTAATAAAGGGTTTTCAGGGAAAGAGTAATATACGATATTCACTTCAGTCAGCTGTATCCCACTTTAATAAGTTTGTTATTTGAATCAGGCAGTCTTACGCCATAGGCGACGATTTTAACCATTTCTCAATGTCTTTCCCAATTAGTAATAGACTCAGGTGTAACTGGTGAAAGTGAAAAGCAGGGGATCAGCTAGGTGTTGTGGTGGTTTGGAGTAGGTCAACAGCAGTAGAAATGGTGAAGGAGTCAAATTTAGGATATATTTGGAGGTAGAATGAAAGCACTTGAGGATGGATGGCTGGATGGATGGATAGATGGGTGGATGGATGGATGGAAGAAAAATAAAGAATATACTATGAGTAATAAATTTTTATTTACCATAATAATTTAGTGTACTAAATGAACAGTGGGGCCTTTTACTCAAGTGGGAATATGAGAAGCAGCAGTTTAGGTTAAGAGCGGGGTTAAAACTCCACCATTCTGTATCAGCCAAGTTAAATTTGAAATGCCCATTAGACATTCAAGTGCAGACACGAAGCAGACAGCAAGCTGTGCAGACTGGGATTCAGAATAAATGCTCGAGCTAGAGATAGAACTTAGGAGTCATCAGAAGATGGATTGAATTTAAGGCCGGGGGATCAGATGTGATCACCAAGAAGACAGTGCAGATAGAAACAAGAAGATAACCCCAGAGAGCAACCATGGAGACTCCAACATTAAGAAGTCCAGTAGAGGAAGGCGTGTCAGCAACCCCCACTGTCCCATCCCGCGGGACGCGGTTATTCGTGGGGGCGAGGGGGACAGAGCCTGAAAAGGAATGGGCGAGAAGAGAAAGAGAGAACGAGACCAAGCAGGTTTCTTGTCAAGGTCCGTTTAATGGCAGCAGAAAGCCAGTTTTTAAAGCTTACAAGTGAGCAGGGGGAGGAAGGGGCGGGATAAGGGAGCGTGTTGTTTGCTGATAGGCAGGTTTGAAGTTCCGGCTATCGGCTGGTTACGCGGGCGTGGGAAGGCAAAGAGGGCGGGGTATAGCTGGAGTCTTGCATTGGCTGGGGTGGCGGTGTAGTGAGGCTTGAATGTCGTGGCTGTATTTTATTGGCTTTGGGTGGTGTCATGTAACACCTAGAACCAATGGAATGAAGACATCGCACCCGGAACGCTGTCTTCATCGCGCAGGCGCACATTAAGCGGAAGGGGACTATGGGGAATTTTTGAAACCCATGAGGTGGGGAGATTCGGTTGAGGGTGACATTATCTTAGGCCATGGCTGGCCAGGCTCAAACGGGCCAATAGGCTTTATTGTGACCTTTTTAGGAAGGGCCAATGACCATACGGGCCAAGCTTTTCGGCGCGAGCTGCGGCGGGGAGGAGAAGGACTCCCGGCGCCATTTTAGGTTAAAGAACCTGATGGTCGCCAACACTGAGGAGACTTTCTCAAAAATATGTAAGAATGCCCATTTCAGAGGGTACAATTTACTAATATTTTCTCCAAAACTAGATCCTTACCTGTGGCCAATCTTACAATTGCTATTATCCCTTTTCAAAATAGTCACTGTCACAGCCTTTGCTATTCAGTAGCTATCATTGTTGAGATTTTTTTCCCTCCATAAATGGACAGAAGGCAGCCAGGAGGAACCTGATGAAAGTGTTAGAAAGTGGTACCAAGGACTAAGAACCAGTCCTCACAGAAGACTGGTTACATCAGACCTCCAAACCGACCGCACTTCCTCCCCGTTCCAACTAACACAACCATGTAGATGGGTTTCTGTTTTTTAAATGGGTTCCTATAAACAGGGTCTGGCCCATGAGAATCCCTGGGGGTCTTCCTAATGGGAATACTGAGTGTGAGAGAAATAGGGAATAGTGAATACAAACAGGAGAGATGTTAGAGATTTAAACACACACATAGACACACACGGGTTTGATCTACTTGAAACTTATAGACAGATTACAGACAGGTTAGGAAAAGGTGATGCTCTTACATCTATGGTTAGAGTACAGAAATATGTGCTTGGTTAAATACCAACACAGGCAGAATGGGTCAAGGGCAGGCCTTCCAGCCTGAACTAGAACGCAGTGACAATGGCACTTAAACCCAGAACACACGTCATTGAGTGCACAAGCACTCACATGGACATCGTAACACGAGAGGTTTGTGCTTGCTACGTGTGACTTCACAGATAAGATACTTATTGAGTAAGTGAGGGAGTTTCTCCCTTTTATTACTCTCAGGAAGATTACACCGGGATAGAAATTGGTTCTATCTGGAACCAACATTTTTTAAGAAAAATATTAGAGTGGGATAACTCTTAGAGACCATCTTATAGAGTATCTTAAACTCTAGGGCATAACTACAAGAAAGGAAATAAGAGACTAGAAAATAAAAGGCTTGATGACACTGGCTTGTGCTGGAGAAAGCATTTCTGAAAGGAAGTCTGGAAGCCAGAAATGGTGTGGGAGGTAGGAACACAGCAAGGGACTGGGCCCAGCAAGACAGGTGTCAAGATGTAATTAAATAGAACTTAATTGAGACACAGAAGGTTAGCAAAAGGGCACGTGGAAAACATGCTTTCCAGGGGCCAGGTGCGGTGGCTCACGCCTGTAATCCTAGCACTCTGGGAGGCTGAGGCAGGTGGATTGCCTAAGACTCTGGGTTTGAGACCAGTCAGAGCCAGAACGAGACCCCATCTTTAAAAATAGCCAGGCATTGTGGTGAGCGCCTATGGTCCCAGCTACTTGGGAGCCTGAGGCAAGATAATCACTTGAGCCCAAGAGTTTGATGTTGCTGTGAGCTGTGATGTTATGGTACTCTACTGAGCGCAACAAAGTAAGACTCTGTCTCAAAAAAAAAAAAAAACCCCAAACAAACAAAAAAATCCATGCTGTCCTTATAAATAGTATATCATTAAAAACTCTAGACTGATTGTAAATATTATTATAAATTGTAGCTCTTAAACCAAAGGAGATTTCTTCCAGGTATGGAAAGTGCACAGATGAATCAAACCCTTGCCACTCCTTGGAAAATGTCAGCTTCTTCATTAGAGCTCAAAGGAGTCTCACTGAACAATTTAAGAGATGAGGAGTGGCTAGTAGGTAGGTTTAACACAGCAATTAAAGCCTGTTGTTGCTGCAGAGGGATGACCAGTCTTTAACAGGACTGTTCATTGGTGGTACCAAGCACTACCTCACTCCAGACTAAAGTGAGAGGGACAAATATTTATTCTGCAAAGAGATGCTAATTATGATACTGAATTGTGATCTTGTTGGCACAGCACGAACTATTCTAGCCAAAGGTATTCAATGACCTTGGTTTCAATATTACATGAGCTAATTCTTCATCCTTGAAGCGTTTGAGAATTAAGTGTGGATATTTGTATAATTTACCTGTTCTTCATTGTGTCCAAGTGACTTGTTCTTTTCTGTTTTGAATATTTATAGCAGAGACTGCCAGCATCACAGCACAATCAGCCCGAGTTTTAACCTGCCTTGTTCCATAAGATGATGCATCCTTCAGTAGTCTCACACACCTTTCCAGGCTCAGGCAGTTTGCTCTTTGATACCTATGGTATTCATATTCAGGGAATCGTTCTTCCACCCCCATCTTACTGGTATCAAGATTTCTGACATCTCCAGTTAGCAGTGATTGGCTTCATAAAGCAAATATCTTAAAACTCCTTCAATTTTTGACCAAGAAGAATACTTAACAGCTTTGTAGGCACCTATGTGAAGGCCGGTAACGCTGAACATCACACTTGTCAGGTTCAAGAGAGGACCAGGGGTAATGAAAGTTCCTTTTACATATTTGCTACCTAAGCTGGGGCAGTTGCTGTAGCAATTTTTGTCTTCTTAGTTGAAAAGATGCACTTCACATCAGCTCATGAATACATCATGGGCCCGCATCAACCTCGCTAATGGGATTTGGGAAAGTGACTGCTACATTCAGTTATCAGGGAGGTAATGCTGTTCCAAACCGATTTTATCAACAATGTGTAGAGGTGATGACAGACACTAGGTCCTTTCCCTTTTACACTGAAAACATAAAAATGCAGATCTTTTGTGAAGTTCTTCAGTTGAATGCACTGACATTTTCTGAAGGCGGGTTTCTTGGGAAAATTGTGTCTGATAAAGCTAAATCTGTTTTTTGAATGACAAACTCTAAGGTTGCCCCGGTTGCCTTTGGTATCTGATGTAATTCCGGGAACAATCATTGATTTGAGGGACCCCACAAAAAGCTTTGATGTTCCTTCATCAGTCTTCAAAATTAGGATACCCCAGGGGTCCAAATAAGATGTGATATTCTACCAATTGGCACAGACGTTGTGATTTTAAGAATTTTCAATTTGTAGTCACTCAGCGAGAGTTCAATGAATTAAAATCTGTTATGAGGCTTGTGTTAAATACAATGAAACATTTCAGCATGGCAGTACTGCTTTATCAACTGCTGTTTAGAAATGTTTAATCCTTTGAAGAACTACTTCGTAGATCAACCTAAGTTTCCTGTAGTAGTATTGAATTTTTGTAATCATGCTCTCTAATTTTGGTTATTTTAAAAATCAGTCAAGAAGCCGTAAGCAAAGTATTTAACAGAGTGCCAAAAATACTTCAACTTTTAAACTTTTAGAGAGAAAAGAAAAAGCAAGGGTTTAACATAAAGCATGTGAACAGGAAAACATTGAAATGTGTCCCTACAAAAGCAAGAAAAGAATCGAACCTATCAAGAATGGCTACAATAAAAAATAGTGACAACACCAGATGCTGGTAAGGATGCAGAAGAAACTGAATCATTCAAACATTGCTAGTGGGAATGAGAACTTGAGCAGTGTGCAAGATTTAATTTTTAAAATGTTTTATAAGGAAATAATTATAGATCCACAGTAAATGGCAAAAAGCATGTTGATATTTTGTGCACCCTTCCTCATCTTCCACCAATGGTAGCATCTTATGTAACAATGGTACAGTATCAAAGCCAGGAAATTGACATCAGTACGATCCACAGAGTTTAATTCAGCTTCCTGAGTTGTACATGTGCTCATTTGTGTGTTCTAGTTATGCAATTTTAATACATGTGTAGCTTCACGTAACCACCACTATAATCAAGGTACAGAACTATTCCAACACCACAGGGCTCCCTGTGCTGCTCCATCACACGGCTGGACTCACCCTTTTACCGCCATCCCCACCTTGGGCAACACTATAATTTTGTTTCAAGAGTTGTGCAGATTGTTATGCAACCATTTAAAAGTGTATGTAACCTTTAGAAACCAGCTTTTTTGTGTTCAACGTAATTTCAATGAGATCTACTAAAATTCTTGCATATAGCAATAGTTTGTTCCTTTTTGTTACTGAGTAATTGTACTGAATATATCATAGTTTGTTTAATCTTTTACCCCTTGAAAGACTCCTGGTTTGCTTCCAATGTTTGGCAAATATGAATAATACTATGACCAAAGTTCATGAACAGGTTTCTGTGTGAACATTTTTATTTCTCTGGGATAAATTCCCAAGACTTTAGAAATTGGGTCAGTCATGTTCTAACTACATGTTTAGATTTAAAAGAAATTGCCAAACTAATTTCCAAAGTGGTTATCTTATACCATTTTTCATTTCCACCAGCAATGTGCAAATATCCTTTTTGTTTTCATTCTTGCCAATATTTGGGGTTGTCATAATTTTTCATTATAGCCGTTCTGATGGGTGTGTGGTAATATCTCCTTGTGGCTCTTTTTTCTTTCACTATTGACTGCTAAGATGCTTATATATTCTAGATACAAAAACTTTGTTGGGTATGTGGTCTGCAAGTATTTTCTTCCAGTCTATAGCTTATTTTTCATGCTTTTAAGTAGATCTTTGGAAGAGTAGAAAATTTTAATTTTGTTGAATTTCAGCATATCAGTTTTGCTTTTTATTGATCATGCTTAATGTGGCAAGTATCTGAACTTTTTATCCACCTGTAGGTCCCAAAGACTAAGTTGTTTTTTAAAGGTTTCCTAGCTTATTTTTTACATTTAAGCCCTTGATACAGTTTGAGTTAATTCCTATATAAAGTGTAAAGTTTAGGTTGAAATACCTTTTTCTTTTTTCTTATGGATGTCAGTTGCTCTAACATCATTTGTTGAAAAGACCATCTTTCTTCCATTGAACTGCTTTTGCACCTTGTCAAAAATCAGTTGGGCACATTTGTAGGGGTCTATTTCTGAGTTTTCTGTTCTATCCCACTGGTCTGTGTGTTGGGCTCTCTGCCATATCACATTGTCCTCATTACCACAGCAATATAGTAAGCTTTAACATCAAGGGGAGGGATTCGTCCCACTTCAGTCTTCTTCTTTGAATTGTCTTGGTTATTCTAGGTCCTTTGGCCTTCCACATAAATATTAAAATAAACTGTGTATGGCTACAAACACATCTTACTAGGAATTTGATAGGAATTATATTAACCCATAGATTAATTTGGAGAGGATGGACATCATTACCAGGTTAAGTCTTCCAATCCATGACAGTAGTATGTTTTCCATAAGGTTTTTGTGATTTTGAGCATACAGATGTTTTCTTTGACTATGTCATCAGGTTTCCTGTACTGTTGAGCATACAGATGTTTTCTTAGTTTTTTGTTTTGTTTTGTTTTTTTGAGACAGAGTCTCATTCTGTTGCTCAAGCTAGAGTGCTATGACATCAGCCTAGCTCACAGCAAACTCAAACTCCTGGGTTCAAAGGAGTTTGCTTTAGCCTCCTGAGTAGCTGGGACTTACAGGCACCTACCTACCATAGCACCCAGCTAACTTTGTGAACTCCCAAGCTATATGGATCCTCCCACCTTGGTCTCCCAGAGTGCTAGGATTATAGTTGTGGGCCACCCTGCCTGGCAGTTTTCTTAGATTTACAACTAAATATTTCATTTTTCTTTGGAGCAATTATAAATAGACTTGTACTTTAGCATTGGTTTCCACATATGTGTTGTTTGTAAATAAAAATGTGATTGATTTTTAGGTGTTCACCTTGTACCTGCAGCCCTGCTGAAATCTCTTATTCTGAGAATTCTCTTTTTCTTTTTTTCAGATTCCTTGGATTGTCTATGTATATAACCAAATCATCTGCCAATAGGGCTGGTTTTATTTTTTAAGATTTAATTTTTAAGTTCTATAATTGTGCTTGGAATATGTTTACTTGTTTAAAAAATCATTTAAAGGAACTCTTGTTTTTTTACTTTTATTTATTTATTTTTTTTTGAGACAGACTCTCACTTTGTCACCCTCAGTAGAGTGCTGTATACATCATAGTTCACAGCAACCTCAAACACTTGGGCTCAAGCTATTCTCTTGCCTCAGCCTCCCAAGTAGCTGGGACTATAGGCACCTACCACAATGCCTGGCTAGTTTTATAGATGGGATCTTACTCTTGCTTAGGCTGGTCTTGAACTCTTTTTTTTTTTTTTGCAGTTTTTGGCCAGAGCTGGTTTTGAACCTACCACCTCTGGCCTATGGGGCTGGTGCCCTACTCCTTTGAGCCACAGGCCCTACCCTGTTCTCGAACTCTTGTGCTAAGACGGTTCACCCACCTCAGTCTCCCAGAGTACTAGGATTACAGACATGAGCCACTGTGCCTGGCTGGGACTCTTATTTTAATTGGATATATTTATATCTTGTACGAGAAAAAATTGAAATTGAGAAAGTCTACAATTTTGAAGCATTTCTATTTAATGAAACATTCAAAAGTATCAGAGATAATTTATTTAACCAATTTTGTCTTGGAGAAATATTTGTTGAAGAAAAGTGCTCAATAGAGATAAAAATAAAATATATTTGAAACTGTTTGGCTTAATATTTAATTTTAAGAATAAGATTTAGAAAATTATACATTTAGTAGATGTACTCTTACTTTACCATCATACCCACCTGAAGTGTCAATTGATTTATCTGTTCTAAGTTAATTAATTATTATAATGTGTAACTTTAGGTTACAGACTAAATATTGGAAATAATATTATATTGAAATAAATACACTCTTCAGAAAAATACCTGTCACTCATAATGGCTAAGAAACTGATTAACAGATGTAAATATATGCTATAGATAATTATTCTACTTAATATTTTTAAATGTTTAAAAGTCAACATAAACTTTTATTTGGCTTTAATATGAATGGATTTTATTTTTTTAAAGATATTTTTTAAAATCTTAAATAAAATCATCTTTCAGGTATACCAATATATTGAAAATCAGTATTGATTTAATATATATAAAATATATTATTAAATATAAAATGTAAATTAAATTAAAATTTTAATTAAATTAAAATTTAAATATAATTTTATAGTATATATTAAATCAATCTATGTTTATATATATTTTTAACATATATATTCGTATATATTTTTAAAAACTAAAGAATTTTTGACTTGTTAAAACATCTTTTACTCTAAAAATTTTTCTGGGTTTGGACCTCAATGTTCATGGTCACTCGTGCTATAATTTAACTTTGAAATCACAGGTATACTCAGCACTATGACCTTCTGATATAGAACTAATATCATTACTTGGTAAGAGGCCCCTATTAGATGAAGAGAGGAAAAAGATCCAGAATAATCACAGTTAGGAGAAATCAGAAGTACACACGTTAGGAGGGTGTAGGCTTGGGGTGGTGTTCTTTGAGAGCTAGAGAAAACTCTGCACCTATGTTAGGGAAATGTACCCTGGAATCTGCTTGTCATAGAATAGGATACTTGTAGAGAACTGAAACACAAGATTGCAGATCCAGAGGGAAAAGGAAACAAGTTTATTGAACTGGGTGAAGATGCTGGGAGTTCTAAAATCTGCTCCTGGGGTTTTCTCTTCAGTAACACCAGCGAGCAACTCAGTGGATGTGTAATGTCCCAATGTAACACCAGTAAAGAAAAGTATGAGGCTGCACCAGTTCCCAGGGTGTCCCCCAACTATCAGACAGTACTTGCAGAGGTGTGGGCCACATGCATCAATCAGGAGTGTCCTTGGAGGAGTTTTTCTAAGAATACCTTGTTTCTAGGGAAGATTTCAGTAGTGCTGAGAGTACTAACTCAGAAGAAAGCAGACACAGGGATATTTAAATAACAGAAAACAAACAAACAACTTGTTATGACAGAATTCTAGTTGGTAGCTTTGGGAGGTGCGTTAGTTTTCCAGGGCCATGGTATGGTACAAATTGGGTGGCTTAAAACAAAACAAAGCAAATTTTATTCTCTTGTAATTCTTTTTTTTTTTTTTTTTTTTGTGACCGAGTCTCTAGCTGTCACCCTGGGAAGAGTTCTGTGACATCATAGTTCACAGGAACCTTAAACTCTTGGGCTCAAGTGATCCTCATGCCTCAATATTTCTATTTTTTGTAGAGACGTGGTCTTGCTTTTGCTCAGGCTGGTCTTGAACCTGTGAACTTGAGCAATAGGCGTGAGCCATCGCGCCTAGCCTATTCTCTTACAATTCTGAAGGCCAGGAGTCCAAATTTAGGGTGTTGGCAGGGCTATGATCTCTGAAGCCTTTAGGGAAGGAAGGTCTTTCCTTGCCCTTCATAGCTTCTGGTAGCCACAGGTATGCCTTGGTTTGTTGTCTCTGCCTCCACCTTCACAGGGCTGTCTTCCCTCTGTGTCTCTCTGTCTCTCTTTCTTTTTCTTAAGGACACCAGTCATACTGGACTAATGGCCTGCCTTACTGCAGTATGATCTTGTCTTAACATTCATCTTAATTATATCTGCAAAGACCTTATTTTCAAATAAAGTCACGTTCGCAAACACCAGGGGTTAGGACTTCAATGTACCTTTTTGGGGGGAGAGGTGGGTGCAGTTCAATGCATAATAAGAGGTTCAATAATTCCAATCCAGAATCTTGATCAAACCCCCTTTTCTGTGAGAGAAAAGTGTGTTATACTCAGATTGCGGGTACCTTCAGAAACCTTAGAGAAATAGAAATGCAGTGTCAAGACAAAGAAACTTGAAATACCGGCTCGGCGCCCATCGTACAGTGGTTACAGTGCCAGCCACATACACCGAGGGTGGTGGGTTTGAACCTGACCCAGGCCAGCTAAACAACAATGACAACTGCAACAAAAAAATAGCTGGGCGTTGTGGTGGGAGCCTGTAGTCTCAGCTACTTGGGAGCTGGGGCAAGAGAATCACTTAAGCTCAAGAGTTTGAGGTTACTGTGAGCTGTGACGCCATGGCACTCTACCCAGGGCTACATAGTGAGATGCTGTCTCAATAAATAAATAAATAAATAAAAGAAACTTGAAATACCAGAGAAAGTTCAGGGAATTTGTGCTGGCCAGAAACATTGCAATAAATTTATCTTAAAAGTTCTCTTGGAAGAACCTAGCATAACACAAATTTTCTCATTTCCAGAAGAGACTTTGAGTCTATGTGTACTCTACTGAATGGAATGGATATGACCCAAACTCAGTTAAGATAAAATGACACCACATATTAATGAATGCCCTTTGAAATGTTTAATACTGTTATCAACACCAAAGAAATGTAAATGCAAGCCCAGGCACACCTCCATAGAATCACAGGCGAACTGGCCAAAATCTCTTTGCTTTCACAAAATTTCCCTGGGAAACATAAAGTCGTTCATATAAATATGCTGACATCTTTCAACAGCTGGAAGGACTCATTCCGGGTGTTAACACAGCAGGGAACTAAAAGAATCAGAACTGGAAGAAGAAGAAGTGATTGGCATGCTGACACGCTGCTGTAAGAATTGCAGTGGGGAACAATTACATTGCTCAAAGAGCACTTCACAATTGGAAGGAAGAGAATTATGTCAGTGCTGAAAGATTTCACAGCTGTACTCCAAAACAAACCTGGAAATGCACATTATAGGTACTGGAAACAAAAGAGCCTATTATTTTGTCTTCTTTGAGGTAAGTGGTAAAGTACTGGGAAGTGGCAGAAAAGACAATTCTAAAGGGCAATTCAGCCTCCTGTCAGCACCTGGGTCTTGCTAGTTGTCATTCCCATGTGTACAACTACCTCTCCAAAAAAAAAGAAAAAGCAGGGCTAGGTATTGTGTAGAATATTAGAAAAGACTTGGTCTGATAATTCTTTCCTATACCCAGAATGATTATTTTACCTTATTGAATTAGGGCTCAGAAAGTTTCTGGCATCCATTTGTAGAAAGACTTTGGGGATATGACTGAGGGAACAATAAAAGACCAAAACCTGACTTAAAAACACCGAATTGGCAAAACAAATTTAAGCTCTTGATTTAAGAAGTCCCCTGGGGTCGTTCCAAATTTAAGTAAGGGTGATACACAGAACATAGTAACTTAATTTACTGCTCCACCTCCTGATAACCTGATCTCCTGATAAGCCCAACATTGTCCTTTAATTCCCAGCACCTGAAGGGTATGGCTGCAGTGTTCCCCTTTGCCTCTTCAGCCCCCTAATATGTATCTGCTCACCAATTCCGTATATTAAATTCTTTCTGTTAACAAACTGACACCGAGTCTCTTTTCGTGATCAGACCCTGACTGAAAGGCTCTCCTATCTTAATTTCTATATGTACTATTTATTTAGCCATTGTATTTGGTATGTTTATGGGTCACTTACTGTCACATATAACCATAATAATTAGATGTATACATGTGTGCTTGCATCAAGCTTAAATGTATTATCAGATAAGCTAGTTAACTGATCCTGCACCTTTAATAATGCTCACCAGGGTGTCCAGTCTTTTGGCTTCTCTGGGCTACATTGGAAGAAGAAGTTACCTTGGGCCACATGTTAAATATGCAAGCACTGACAAAAGCTGATGAGCAAAGAAAAAAGGTTGATCTATAGGAGCAAATCCATCAGCATGATGGATTTCTCTAGTGAAACTTTTCAAGCAAGAAGACAATGGTCATCTACCATTAATCTACTTAAACAGAACAATTTCCAGCCCAGAATTCTATATCATGCTAAGCTAAGCTTTAAAATTGACAGAGAAATCGTATCATTTACTGATATACAAACATTAAGGAAATTCTCCACAACAAGACCAGCTCTACAGGAAATACTTCAACCTGTTCTACACACTGACCATCACAATGGATCAATAGCAAAATAATATCTCAGAAACTAAAGGACAGAACCTAACTTCCACACTGATGCAAAAGATAAAACTAAGC
>CAUYON010027028.1:0-10232 GCA_963573935.1 Arctocebus calabarensis | reverse complement strand
AAAGAAAACAACAAATAACCCTATTTCTCTGTGGGCAAGAGACCTGAATAGAAACTTCTCTGAAGAAGACAGGCATATCACCTACAAACACATGAAAAAATGCTCGTCATCTTTAACATCAGAGAAATGAAAATCAAAACTACTTTGAGATATCATCTAACTTGAGTAAGATTATCCCACATCACATAATCCCCAAACTACAGATGCTGGCGTAGATGCAGAGAGAAGGGAACACTTCTACACTGCTGGTAGGAATGCAAGCTAATATGGGCTTTCTGGAAAGAAGTTTGGAGAATACTAAAGGAACTAAAAGTAGACCTACCAATGGATCCTTCAGTGCCTCTACTAGGTATCTACCTAGATGATCAAACATCATTTTATAAGAAAGATGTTTGTACCAGAATGTTTATTACAGCCCAATTCATAATTGCCAAGTCATGGAAGCAGCACAAGTGCTCATTGACCCATGAATGGATTAACAAATTGTGGTATATGAATTTCATAGACTACTATGCAGCCATAAAAAAGCCTTTGTATATTTTATGTTTACATGCATGGAACTGAAACATATTCTTTTTAGTAAAGTATCTCAAAAATGGAATAAAAAGTATCTAATATACTCAATACTACTACGAAACCAATATATAACCACCTATACAGTCATACAAATGAAAAAATGCAACTATAGTCCAGAAAGAAAAACAGAGGAGGTGGGAGAGAGGAGGGGAGGGGGGAGAGCAGAAGGATATTTGGTGGAACTTCACCTTATATGCACAATGCCCACCCTCTCCGATCTCTGTTTGTACCTTGCGGGGGAGGTGCTCACAAATGTAGAAGAGAGCACATTCTGCAAGAACAGACTCTATTCATCGTCAGCCAGCAAAGAGCTGCTCTTTAGCCACAACCAGTCCCCAGGCCTCATATCGTGCCCTTAAGGGAGTGCCATGGGCTCCTCTAGGCCTGAGGAATTCTCACTCTGCTGAAAAATTGTGGCTGGAGGAAGGTCAGACCAGACTTGATAAAGCGCCGGGCCCAGGGAAGAGATACACAGGCTATCTTGCCTCTATAAATCCTTAATATTTAAACATCATCTAAGGTTCTGACCACCTGATTTGTTCATTTGTCAAGAATTTTTGAGCAATATGACAAGTATTAGTCTAGATCAGTGTTTTTCAACTTTTTTATATCATGGCACACTTGAATCTATAGTTAAACTTTGGCACACTGAAATTATGTTGATCCAAAAAAAAAGAGTATAAAAAATATATACTTACTGTCGGGCGGTACCTGTGGCTCCATATGCTGGAGCTGGCGGGTTTAAACCCAGCCCTGGCCAAAAACTGCAACAACAACAACAACAACTATATATATACTGTGCTTTAAAATTCCTTCAGAAATAAGTTAATTACCAACCTTTAAAAAATTTTGCACATACCTAAGGTCCTCTAATGACACAGCAGTTGAAAAATCACTCACTGGTCTAGACATTGGGGATATCTCTGGGAATAAATAAGTTCTTACTCTTGTGGAGCTTGGTTTCCAAAGGCACTTACATCTCTTCTGCAGCAGTGCTGGCACTTGACTTCTGCAGTGGTTTTCTTGGAAATGTTTGTCAACAGACATGCAGTTTCTGTCATTCTTGGTGACCATTTTCATCTTTTTATTTTTTTTTCAACTTGGCTATGTGGACACCTTCCCAAGATAGTGAAAATTCCAACTAGGAAAACTTTATAGCAATTGATTTATTATACATGGGAGAAAATTCTCTTTGGGGGTAGAAAACTACTTTCTAAGCTAAGAAAAATAAAAAAAAATAAAAGTTATCATTATATTATGAACTATTTGTAATATGATATTTCAATTAATTTGATATTCTGAACTTGTTTTTTAAAAAAGAACAAAGTAGACTTTTAGAAGACTTTACAAACATTTCTTAAAGTTTATAAACTCCTGCACTTTTCATAATGAAAATATTTTAGTCATCATTTAAAATGTGCAAAACCATTAAGTTTATAATGCAAAGTATTATCATAACACCCACCTTCATGTGAGAAAATTGAGGGTCATGTATTTTAAATACGGGTAAATAGTACTGCTAGATTGGTTGACGACTCTCCAAAAATACCACCAGGAAAACATGTTGATCCAACAACCTAAGTTAATTAGATTTGGAACAGTAGGATAAACATCTCCTTGGCAGTATCTCCGAAGTGAGAACTCTGGGGAGAGGTTGTATAGTGTTTTGGTCCATGGTTGGATACTTGCAAGGGTTTTAGAACCTGGACTGAATTTAGGGCGGATTATGCAAAATGAATATTTTGTGGTATGGGAGCTTGGATTGGGAGACATAGCAAGAAGAGGGACGCTAAGTGCATACTGACAAGGCATCTGTGCTAGGAATTCACTGTCATCTCTCTCCAGAACCAGCCTTTTCTGGAGAAAGCAGTTAGGCTAGTTTTTCTTGGTCTCTCTCTGTGCTTTTTATGTGGCTTAGCAAAACAACAGGAGTGTATGCTTGCCTCCGAATTGAAAAGCATGGGAACGGAAACAGGGTGGATTCAGTTTTTAGCTGAGCCTCAGTGTTTTCTTTCTAATTTATTGCTGTTGTAAGAAAGTTGGATTTCATTTAGGTTTATTTAACAAGAGAGGAAGACATATCATTTTTTCAACAATTACAGGAAAACATGTCTATACAATTAAATAATTTCATTAAATTTCCATTTCTGCTAGCCATACTGATACCTTATGTTTCTATATATTAATTTTTAAAATGATATCCCTTTAATGGCTTGAGCTCTGAAAAACCAATGAGTATGAAGGAATAACAAATTCAAGGATAAAGAGCATAGTCTATAGATTTTGGGGGAGGTGATTGATTTTGGTTTTTTTACTTTCAATTAGGTGTGATCTTGCCATAAGAATGTCTTCCTATAAGAAAAGATTTTAAGTTCTTTTGCCTCAGACTTCCAGGTTTACAAAATTACCCAAAGGCCACCCTTGAACTGAAGTTGATATGCCCAGAACACCCTGGTCATTCCCTTAGTTGACTAAGCAAAGCAGCTTTTGGTTCCCAACACTTTCATGAGAACTCCAGGTGCCTCCCAACACTTGTCAAAGATTCAGACAGGATCTGAGTTTACCTCGGATTCAGCTCCCTGTTGCTCTAGGTGGGCAATTGTTAATGTTAGGAGGACTTGTAAAAGCTTTAAAAACAAGCACTTCAGAAACTGAAGCTAATTTTAATCTGTCAAGACTGCTAATCCTTTGGCTTGATCTTATTTTGTCACCATGTTTTACTGATGGTAACATTTAGCAATTTATTTCTTAATTGCATATGTTCACTAGTGTTGTTGATTTTTAGTTTTTGCTATAAGTTCCCTGAACACAAATGTTTTTTGATATTTTATGACCTCCCTGCTCTAGTTTTAATCTGTTTTAATGATCATTTTAAGAGCATATTGCTATTTATTTCCAAAATGTGACTCCATAGGCATACTGCAATGCAATGTGAACGTTAGGAGCTGAGTGATATGAACGGTAGCCCAGGCTCCCAGAGCAAATAATTGTGCAAATTTAGGAAAATCTTTTTGGCCTAAAGTTTTTATTTAAATAGATAAGGGTATGGGTTATTTGATGGATATGATTTTCCCAGGCCTATAAAGAATTAATTTACCTTTAATCATAAAATATCCATAGTAAATTAAATTACATGGGGATGGGGATGTATTAAAAAAAACAGAAACATTAAACATGATGCTTTTCATGTTCTATTGATTATAAAATATGTAAGGGCTTCCACATAAAATATGGAAGGAAAACTAAAGGTCACATTAAAATTAAAATTGAGAAATAAAATTTAAACATTAACAGAGCTTTAAATAATTAAGAGGACAAGGACAGAAAAAGTTTTAGTTTGTAAAATGAATTTAATTTGGACAAATTTTAGCATAAAGAAAAAAGATAATGTTTCTAAATAAAAATCTGATTTTTTTTTCTATCTCCTCTCTATTCTCCCAGATTATGCAGTTAAAATTTACCACAGTCTCATGATCAGGAAAACAGTGATGGTCAAGACATGCCTCCCGCTAACCCAGAAATTTTTATTATTCAAAAAAATCCTCCTTATTGTGTTACGGGAAATAACTCATTTGAACAATTTTTGTCCATAGTTCCTGGCTTATAACTCTTGTCATCCTTGTTAGGTTATTGGGTGCTCAGGAGCAGGGCTCAGGAAAGAATCTCTCTCGCCGACTTTCTCCTATAATTTTACCTGGCCAAAGAGAAACTCTAATCTGATTGTGGGTCAAAAGGCTCTCATTCCAGGCAGGGTTCTGGCCTGCATTCCTGCTGCTCGAGGAGGCCAGAAAGAATCTAACAGACAGGTCTTGCTGGGTTTTAAACCAGGTGCTTTTTTGTCCATTCATATTTCCACCTCCCTTGCACACATGACTGCTGGAGACCCAGTCTCATGGCTCCTGGGTTTACCTGCGGCAAGGCCAAGCACTCACCTTTTCCTCCTTAGCCTGAACCTATCAAGGAAGTCAGAGGGACCCTCCTGGATCAAACAAATAGAGTAAAAAGGATGAGTGATTAGCTGGAAGTAGAGCAGCTGTCCCAGGGAAACGAGCTAGACACAGGGATAAACTATGTCCATTTTACATAACTAAGACTTCCTTGATTGTGGAAAAAAAATAATAAGAATCTCAGCTGTAAATCAACCCACCTCTATTTAACTTGTGGACCTCTTCCTGCTGAGACTCTGGGATTTGGATCTTCCCTCTGCAATGCCTGAATAAAATCAATCTCCTTGCTGGTTGGGGTTCTGTGTTTGACATTGCTTTCCATTCTTATTCCTTTTCTTTTTCTATTTCTCCTTTTCCTGTTTCCTCTTTCTTCTCCTTTTTTCAGATATCCACAGGGATTCTCAGATTATATTCAAGGTGAGGCTTGAATCAGACACCTTCTTTGCCTTGCTAAATAAACCAGGAAGAATGAGGAGTAGCAGATGGGCATGTGTCTACTGAAATGAGAAAAGTAAAGATTAATTGTGCACTAAAAATGTAATGCTCCTGAGCTGAATAGCATTTTAAAGACCACATAGCCCTCAGTTATGATGGAAAAGTATAATTTGGATTCGACACTAGGAAAGCTTGGGTTTGAGATTCCTGATAGTAAGCTCCCTCAGAAGCATTGAGGTTCAAAGTAATCAACTTAAATATAAATATGTATGTGTGTGTTTTGATATATATTCATTTCTGACTGTAAGGATCCTCAGACTAAAGAGACCCCAAATAGTGCAACATAATTAAAAGTACATATATGTACACATTAGATATATACATATATATGTATGTTTACATGTGTGAATTTCATTCATTTCTATTAATGAAATCTATAATGTCTTTCTTCCACCCCTACATGTACACACTCATAACATATATAATCGTATATAAATTACATAATCCTTTTATCCAATTTTGAGGAAACTTTACAAATTATTATTATTATTATTGCAGTTTTTGGCAAGGGCTGGGTTGGAACCCAGCATATGGGGGAGGCGCCCGCCCTACAAATCATTTTTTTAATAAAATTCCTCTAACTCGAGAATTATTTTTACTTAACATTCTTTTAACAGAACAAATTAAGCCATAACAAAAAAGAAAAGCTAATTTCTAGTTTTTGGAATTCTTGGTTTCTGCTAATTTAACTCCCCCAGTTCTCCACAGCATTTTTACCTTGGAAAGATGTACAGATAGGAAAAAAAGAGAAAAAAGATTTACAGATGGAAAAATTTTTAAAAATTTCATTTGGATTGGTAGCAGTAAAACACCAACATTTCTGTACCTGCCCTGTTATGAGGAAAAATGGCCCCTTTTTCTTGAGTAGGCCCATTACCCTAAGGGCTGAGGGTCCTGGCACCACCCAGCAGGCTTTCTTGGATCAGCACCAGTTCTTCAATCCCAACACATTTCAGAGCGTATTTTTGATGAATAAATTATCACACTAATGAGATGCACTAAGAGGTTAAGGATTGATCAAGTACTTAATCTTTTTAATGAAGGACACAGCATGAAACACGCTACTCCAAATAGATACAATAAAACAATCTTCTAAAACCTAATTAAAATAAAAATACAAAGAAAGGTGAAAATGTCTTAGAATTTCTGTACCCAAATGATAGCTTAGCATTTTCTGCAACACTGGAAAAGCTTTAAGTCTACCACCCTTATTCCTATTTGACTCATGTGAGTCCCAGAAGGTTCACCATGATAAAATAATGAAATTATTTTAATCCTATTTTAATATGAAATTTCAATATGCCTTTGGGGCCCATGAAAATTGTCTCCAACGATGGTTTTGGAGGTTTTAAAAAACTTTTTAGCCCTTGAGGGGATTCAGCAAGTATTTTGGAATTCTTTTCAGTATACACAAGACTGAGGCGTTGTGAATAGATTTAGCATTTTATGTGTCAATGTCTTGTGGTATAATTTAGTATTTAATCAGGTCGTAAACTGTTGAGAGTATACTCAGAAATGTGGGTTCTTGATCTCAGAGTTTGAGGAATGAAAGCACGAGGATGGAGTTTATTGACAGATCAAGAAATAGATAAGAGAAGGAGGCTGAACAGAACCTTCAGCAGGGGAGGGGGCCCAAGTAAGCAGCCCATTGGGGCCTCTAGAAATAATCCTAAAATTAGCAAAGGAATATGGTCTTTGAGGTCCTTGACCCAGCTGCGGCATTATGGAGCGTGCTCCCTATTCTAGGAAGAACAGCCCAGATGAGATACGGATCACATTGCTTTTTTCATGGCCTCGCTTGAATGTGGTCTGGAAAGGCTTGTTTGTGCCTGAAGATGGGAGTCTGTGATGAGACTAGTTTTTAGCTCACCCAGGCCCCGAAAATGGGGGTTTATATCTAACCCTGAATGGGGGAATCTTGTATCAAGAGGTTTAGTAAAAACTGGCAGTAACAAATCTTATTTGTTATGACAAAAAATATTTTTAAATGATAATAACAAGGGATCAAATGGTACGCTGAACCAAACAAGTCACCCAGATTAAACACATACAGCAAAAAGTAGTGCTGCCTCAGAAGGCCGAATTTCAGGAAGAGTTTAACATGTGGGTGAGTGATGCTTACACTTATTTAGGTAATGGTTTCCTTTTCAAGTAGCTAAAGTGCAGCACAATAGTTACTAGGTATCATTCTTGTTGATTAAGTATACCATTATAGTGTTATACAGTGTGTGGTGGAGTAATTTATTCCTTTATTCTCTAATTTAACATCATATATTTCAGTCGAATATTTAGAGTGCATTGCTAAGTGTATCTACTTCAGATATTACTATGACATTTAACAAATCATAACTGCATAATTCAATTTTCCTGCCAAGGCCTCTGGAGTCTGTTTACCAAAAGGCTATGTTCTAATTGTGGCACCAATAACAAGGGTTTGCTCTTTACTGAGAAAGAAAATGTGAGATATACCATTTTGAAGGCAACAAAAGAAAACAGTGAAATCAAGTTTAATTGCTCTGCCTCTCCTACTTTATATTTTTATTGTTCATAAGTTTTATTTTTATTGCTCAACTATGTGTAAGTTTGGCTAGGGAGGAATCAGTCCTATTTGTTCTTTATGTTTACTTAAAAATTATTTTAAGACATTGTACATAATAATAACAGTTAAATACACATATATTTTTCAGTTAACTAAAAGAGTGGAATTGCAATGTTCCTAATACAAGTGATACATGCTTGAGGTGATGAATACCCCAATGATCTTGATTTAATTATTTCATAGTGTGTACCTGGACCTATTTATTCTCTTATCTTTCAAATTCAATGTAACTTTGTAAACCAAAATGGGTGCTTGTTAAGTGTTCTCTAGCTAAATAAAATGTCAATATTTCTATTTTAATTATTTAATAACAAATGGTCAGAATTTCCCTTTTGCATTTTATCTATAAAAAATGACTTTAATAGTCATTTTAGCCTTGATTACATTAAAGTCTGACATTTTCAGAAGTGCAAAAATACTTTTTGTTTTGTGTAATATAAGGACCTGTATTGGTCCCCTTAGCGTTAATAAGCAATTCAAAAGTAATTCTTGAATTTTCAAGCAAGAAGTAAAGTTACTATGCTTTTCCAATGTCTATAAACTTTTTCTTTGCCAATAAGAAAAAATAGGTAACCTCCAGTGGTAGTAATTCTTTAATCTCCAAATCAATACATAATCATAGCGTAAAATTACTGAATTCCAATGGATTGATAGCTGCTGGTATAGAATGTATTAACAGCTGCCAACCTTTCCTGTGGAAACAATCAAAGTACAGGCCAGTGGGCTAGAAAAATACTTTAAAAGATAATCAATCAGCTAAGTAATTCCACCTCAGGAGAGAAAATGATGAGATATATTAAATTCAATTCTCCAGCATCATATTGCCAACTCCCAGAAAGTCAATAGAACCAAGTAAACATTTTCTAGTTTTGTTTGTTTTTTGGTATACTTCAGTCTACAAAATACATTGAAGCAGAAAATAAAAGGAGTTACCTTTCTAACTGTGTTCTCTAGGCCTACATGGTTTGAAATTTGTCTTAGAGGCAGACAGATATTTGTAATCAGTAGAATTATTAGATTTGAGTGACTCAGTGGTTTCTGTCTTCCAAGAAAAAAATCTTTACTTGCATGCTCAGCCCAGTTATTTTGTTTCCTATGTGTGTCAGCCTGTTTAAACAAATGGAACGTCTCTTCCACACCCTGGTGGTCCTAGCAAAGGAGGCCAAATGCAGATCTTTCCCTTTCAGCCTAGGAATTTGTTAGTGAAAACCATCCAGGGCTTATAGGAGAGATGATGGGTGTTCTCTGGCCGTCCTTCTCAGCGGCAGCCAGGCTTGAGCCTGCAGCAGTACAAAAGGAAAAGCAGAGAAATCAAAAAAGCCAGCAAGCAGATGGCTTAATTCCCGAGTCCATCCTGTCTATCATCGGGCCATGTGCTATCTTGGAAGCCCAGAAAATATTATTTCCAGAAAAAGCAGGAGCTGCTACTAAAGCCAGCAAATACATTTTTGTGGTAGTACCATCAGCCAGTCCTTTTTTTTTGAGACAGAGTCTCACCCTGTTGCTTAGGCTAGAGTGCCCTGGCATCAACCTAGTTCACAGTAGCCTCAAACTCCTGATTAAGGCAATCTTCCTACCTCAGCTAGGACTACAGGCATCTCTCTACGGCTAGGACTACAGGCAACTTTTTTTGTAGATTTAGTGAAGATACAGTCTTGCTCTGGCTCATGTTCATCTGGAATTCCTAAGACCAAGTGATTGCCCACCACTGCCTCCCAGAGTGCCAGGATTACTGGTGGTGTGCACCAATGCTTCCGGCCTACCCAGTAAGTGTTAATGCCACAGGGAGAGATAAACTCTAAGGTCACAGGTGGCAGTGTTAACTATTTACCATTACAGAAGTAATAGTATTAAAATTTTAAGATCACCTGTAGTAAAACAGATGCCTTTCCTCCTTACTTCATCCTAAAGAGATAGGGGAATACCAAGCTAATCCTTAAGTGCTTTAATAACCACTTTCTAAATGTAAGAACAATTTGTGGGGTTGTTAAACATCATCAGAATGTTTACGCAGATGTTAAATTCTATTAGTCCTTTTTTTTTTTTTAACTTGAATACTTTTAGCAATGTGTATTTTCCCCCTGGATAATGAAAACTTTAATAATAAAGAACTATAAACATATAATGGAGTATTTTGTTTTGTCATAACCTGATGCCATTAAAAAATATTTGTGGTAGAGATAAGCTCACAAAAAATGTTTTATGATAATCAGGTGGAAATGAAAGCTTTATTTTTTGTCAATAATTGGACTGATAATGAGAATAGCAACCCAATGAATTACAAAATAAGAACATTATTAACTCAAGTAACCTATATTTACTTAAAGTTTGAAGAGGTGTACGTGAAGAAAGAAAAGAAGAACAGTCAAAGGGAGAGGAAAAGGAGGCAGGCAATATTGTCAGAGACACTACTTTTAAAGTTCAACTTTGCAAAGTATTTAGTATAAACATATTTTCATTAAAAATGTAAAGTTTAGGGCGGCTCCTGTGGCTCAGCGAGCAGGGCGCCGGCCCCATATACCGAAGGTGGCGGGTTCAAGCCCGGCCTCGGCCGAACTGCAAAACAAAAAAATAGCTGGGCGCTGTGGCGGGTGCCTGTAGTCCCAGCTACTAGG
>CAUYON010027027.1:0-28937 GCA_963573935.1 Arctocebus calabarensis | reverse complement strand
GCCTGTAGTCCCAGCTACTTGGGAGGCAGAGGCAGGAGACTCGCTTGAGCCCAGGAATTGGAGGTTGCTGTGAGCTGTAATGCCACGACACTCTACCCAGGGCGACAGCTTGAGGCTCTGTCTCAAAAAAAAAAAGAAATTGTTTTACTGAGGATGCAATCAAGGCAGGCTTTCTGAAGGAGGTGGCTGTGAAGCCTTCAAAGACGGAGCATAGCAGCCTGGGGCTCAGGACTCCTCAATCCTTGCCCTGAGACAAGGATGGGGGCATCCTAAGCTCCTGACCCAGGCTTCACCCAGGTTTGCCAGCAACTCTCGTCAGGGCTATAAGCAGAGGCAATGGGCAGTGCCAGAGAGAAGTGGTTGGGCCAGTTGGACCAGCAGAGTCTGGGCAAGGCACCCACACAGCCAGCAGCCTCCACCCCAGGTCCTCTAGGGGTATAAGAGGCTCTGGGCACTAGAAATCTTATGCCAACCCCCCCCCACCATCCTCCTTGCTACCCAGTGCCCATCAAGGCCTCTACCTCTGCTCAGATTATGCTTTGCCAGCCCAGGGAACCTCCCAGGCCCCTGACCCTAACTAGAGGCATGCTCTACATCCTATAAGCCCATCCCCATCCCCCGCCCCACTCTACTCTGTCTGGGGGCCTCTCCTGAATCAGTGACTACACAGCACAGCCGTCTTCATGCTGACTGGCTGTGTGACCTGGGCAAGTGCCAGTTCTCTTTCAGTCTCAGTTTCTTCTGCTCCCCCTGGCAGAGACATGCCTCCTCCATCAATGCCCAGTAGCCTGCAGTGCGCAGAGGCAAAGATCTGGTCCTCAGAGTGTGCCATCCCACCCTGCCTTTCCCCAAGCTGCTATGCTCAGTCTTTCAAGGCTTCACAGCCACCTCCTTCAGATCCCCACCCCTTGGGGCTGCTCTGAAGATAGATTAAAATGTTAGATGCAGAGGGCCCAGCCCTGTACCCAGCTCTAGAAATAGACAGCTGGGCTGATCATGTCTATCTATCTCCCCCAGATCACGAGCTCCCCCTGGCAGAGACATGTTTCTTCCCTCGATGCCCAGCAGCCTGCAGTAGGCAGAGGCAGAGGTCTGGCCCTCAGGGTGTGCCCATCCCACCACCTTCACACGCAGAGGCCCTGCCTATGCCTACAGGCTTCCCTGGGCACAAGCTGTGGCCATCTTGGCCAGAGTGGCTAGGCAAGCAGCCAGGCCACTAGGCAGGGCTGGGCAGCAGGAATAGTGAGCCCTTGAGGCCAGAAGCACAGCCAGTTCCCATGCCAGCCCCTCAGAGCCTGTAGGTACTGGGCAGTCATCCTTGGGCAGTGGGGAGGGAGGAGCCAGGGAGAAAGCTGGAATTTCTGGATAGGTGTGGAGTTTGGGTCAAGGGCTGAAGTACAGAATCTAAGCCCTCAGGTGGACCCCATGTGAAGCCCTTCTACCTCCACTCTAGGCCAGTGAAGTGGGACAGGGACACAGGTCAGCTTCTGACATATAGCTGTGCCAGGCTTCTGCAGGGTGAACACTAGAACTGATGCCTCAGCTTCAAGTTCCAGGTCCAGGATCATAGGGATCTCCAGGTATGAAGGAGGTCTGGGATCCTGCTGGGGGAGCCTTGCCAAGAAGATGAACTAGACTTTCAACTTGCCCTCTGTTTCACAACCTGGATATCTGGGAAGTTCATGCTGATGTCTACCCTAGTTCCCTCATGTTACCAGAGGAACTCTGCTGATTTGTGTGCTGGAGTAGGAGTTAGCCCCCGCTCCCCGTGTGTGGTGTGGGGGGTGCTTCTGGCCCTCAGGTGGCTCTCTGGAGGGAGAGCTACAAGGCTGAGGAGAAAATTAGGGGGAAGTGTCATTGGGTTTGAGTGCTGGGCTGTCGGGGCTGGTCCTGTGGAATCTGACTTTGAGTTAGTTCACGTGTGCACTTAGTTGCCAGTTGGTCTATGTGTGCGGCAGGGAAATGTGGAGGGAAGGGGAGGTAGAAATTCCCATTTTTCCTTTCTGTTCCTCAAGCCCCTTTCTTCCACACCACCCACACCAAGCCACTGGAATCCAGAGATAGCCCCAAGGAAGCTTCCACCCATGCCCAGACTTTGGAGAAGGCCCGGGTGGAAGGCAGCAGCCAAACCACAGCCACTGTGGGGGGTGCTGTGTGGGCCTGCACAGCATAGCCATGGTACAAAGGAAGAAAAAAATGAACTTTTTCCCTTGGGCAGAAGCCTTTTTCTCAGAGAGGGTGTGAGGGGAAAGCATACCCAGCCCTGGGTTAAGGCCTTCTGCCATGGCCCCTGCTCAACCTCCCCCATACTCAGAGATCTCCACTCCAGCCGGGCCCCACAGAAGCTTGCACAGGTCTCTGTCCATTTGGTGCCTTAGTCTTCCTGTTCTAACTTCGGATTTCATTCACTTGCCCCCACTGCCACCCCTCTTGGCCTGGGCTAACCAACTGTCTAGCTATTTGTGGTCTCCCCTACTCAGGATATCACCTCCCTGCCCCCAAACAATTCTTTTTCCTCACAGAGGCAATTCTCCTAAAGTGTCAAGGACTACTCACTCCCCTGCCCTGGTTTATCCATGGATCTCAGAATAAAGACAAAAGTCTGCTGTGGCCATCCAGCTCAGTGTGACTCAGCTCTTGCCTTCCCTCCCCCTACCAGCTTCTCACCACTGGGCCTTCGCCCATGCTCTTCTCCTTGATGAGGACATCATGCCTAGCTACCTCCATCATGGTAGGCCCTAGCTTGTTACCACCTCCTCCAGGAAGCTTCCCTGCCAACCTCTTAAACCAGGTTAGGTAGTGCTCAGACATGAGGGCAAAGTGTTCCCTCGATCCCAAAACAAAGTCCAAGGCCTCCTCACCATTTCTGTCCATCTGCCAAACCCATCTAACGTTCCACTTTAGCTCCTAGTTCTCTGAGGAAGAGAGAACAAGGTGACCAGGAGGAAGCAAGGGCAGGGGATAACCAGGGGCCTCAGGATGCCCTGACAGCCCCATCCTACCTATCCTGTAGGGCCTGAAATAGGGTCTGGTACAACCCTGACACTCAGATCAGGCTTCCCAGGTTGCCTGGACCCTCAGGCTCTACCACTGACCTGGATCCCCTAGTGTGCCCCAGCTCTGAAGGAACCTTAGGAGCCAAGGGTTGGGCCCACCTTCCTGGATCTTGTTTGCTGGAGCCCCAGGTAGGTGTGGGGTGAACATTCTGGTAGAAGGGCTAACCACTGAAGCTCCTACCAGGCTGGGGGATCTGAGTAAACAAAATAAGTGAGTTTATGTTTGGGTCATGGCTTATATGAGCCCCTGATGGACAAATGCTGATGGGTGAGCTAAGCAGGTACTGAGCCACCAGCCTGGGTCTCACCATGCCTCTGACTTGCTGCAGGATCCTGGCAGGTCCCTGCCCCTCTGGGCCTCTGGCTCCAGCTACATAGGAAGTTGATGGAACAGTAGATATTAAGTTCCATCCAGGGACATGGGGAGCAGTTAAAAACAGCCTGCAGTTTATTGCTCAGGGCAGCCTGCAAAATAAGAGCAGCCACATTTTATAGGTGAGGAAACTGAGGCTGAGAGAAGTGAGCTCAAAGCCAGGTATCAGGGCCAGGCCCCTAGGTCTATGGTGGGAGCACACCTTTGGGTTTTTAGGAAGAAGATTTGGTGGCTTCAGAGGCAGGGGTGCCCAGGCTGCAGGCTTACCCTACTGGCTCAGCCCTCTTGAGCTGTGTGACCTCAGGCACGTAGCTCAGCTTCTCTGAAACATGATGAGAATATGATGAAAGATCCAACTGTCATTGGTCATGAGGATTGACTGATTGAGTACAGGAGAGGAAGAGGAGGATTACTGCCTCCCTATCCCACAGCTCCTTTCTTCCAGGGTATGCACAAGGATGTGGTGAAAGCATGGACAGGAGTATACAGCATGGAGAGTCACTTGATTGTTATTTAATTGTCATATACCAGAAGTACAGCAGGTATTCCAATCTGTCCCATAGATGAGGAAACTGAAACCCCAGTGAATCCCAGCTGAGGACATACAGATTGTTGCAGGGCACTGAGGCAGGAGCCCAGAACCTGCTTTGTCCTCGTGTCCTGCAGAGGGTCTCCATCTAGTCCCTTCCCTGGCCTAAGACAGATGCCATGGTGGGGGCCAGCTCTGCTGCCCAGTAGTCACTTCTGACAGAGTCATGGCCAGGACAACTTCCCAGGAAACTGGAACAAAGAAGACATTCTGCAATTCTTGCTTGGGGCTGGGGTAGGGGATCAGAGGGTAGCCTGGACCGCTGCCAGAAGAGGGGACAGAGTCCAACAAGATTTTGAAGGCTCAAGGCACTTATTTTCCTCTGCCCCCTGGGGTAATGGGCTGGAGCCTCCCTCCTGTCCATATGCCTGGGAGAGCAGTAGGGTAGGGGGAGGGTGGAAAGGGGACTCTCTTCTCTTCTGTGTGCTTCAGGGTTCCCAGCCTATAGTCCCCCGAGCCTTAGCCTCCTGAGGGAGTCTGGAGAATGCATTAGTGAAAAGGCTTATCCTTAAACAGGTTGTATTGAAGGCTGGTGACCAAGGTCAGAAGTCCCCTGGGGCCACTGAGGGCTAGCCTTCTTGCAGAAGCTCAGCCACTCAACTATGAGTGAGACCTTGGGCACATCATCTTCCCTCTTTGGCTTCAACTCCCTTATCAGAGGCTCATGGTGAGCAGACAAGAGGGTCTAGTGGAGTGCTGGGGTCAGAGTGAGCACTCAGTAGCTTACTTTAGCTCTGCCATTATGATTAATTTTGTTGTTATTGGCGTGTGTTTTGAGATGGGCCCTTAGAAGCTTGATTCAAGCCATGTCATCTAACTGCATTGTATAGATGGGGGACTAAAGTTCCCAGAGGCAAAGTGACTTACCGGCTGTGGATTCCAATGGAGCCAAGAATAGAACACAATTCATTGTTCTTTCCATCCTGCAATCATCTAAGAAGCACCCACTATGTGGTAGGCTTTGTGCTAGAGCTGACAAAGTACGGAAGGCTCCATCGAAAAGGTGCCCTTGGAGCCAGGCCAGCAAGAACAAGAAGGAATTTCTCAGTGAGCAGTGGAGGGGGAGGCAGAGAAGGCACTCTAGGCAGAAGGAACAGCCTGAGCAAAGGCTTAAAGGGCATGAAGCTTCTGCATCCAACTTTGATTTTAGGGAACAGGGAGGCAAGCCTGAGGGGCTGGAGCATGGGATTAGCAAGGACCTGGTTACTGCTGGCAGGTTCCCCAGGACCAGTTGGGGATACGCATTCTTAGTAGCTTTGGGTATTATTCAAAAGCTTGGCCTGTGCTTAAGATAATGGGAAATGAAGACTTGAAATAGGAGTTTTCCAAGTAGAAACTGGAGGCAGAGGAAACAAATCTAGGCAAATCTAGGCAGAGGAAACAATGAGAGCAAAGGCCTAGAAGCAACAGGCACCTTTAGAAAAATGAATAAATGAAGGCCTGGCCTTTATTATTCATATTGACACTTCCTGAGCCAACAGGGCAGGAACCAGAGTGTACTGTCCCACAGCCCATGCCAGACTCAGGAGTGAAACTCAGAGCCTGAGACCTCCACCTGCCCACATGTTCAGCTACCTCATCCCAAGGAAGTGCCCAAGGCTGATTATAGCCTGCTCTGGGAGTTCAAAATTTGCTCCATGAAAGGGCACAGATGGTTATGAGTCCAAGGAAACTTTTCCACCAATCTTTACCCTTCTGCCCTTTACTCTGTTAGCTTGGCTCGCTCAGCCCTTAATCATGGGCTCATCTAGGACTCTGGCCATCAGACTCATAGATGAGTGTTGTGGGCTCCTGGGCCACTTGGAGGACTCTGCTTTCCTACACTGTCAATTCTGGAACCTGTGCCTATAGGTCTCTGGGTTTCCAGGTGCCATGCTTCTGGCAGTTGAGCCTTAGATCCTGCATGTCTATTCATTCCCTAGCTGCAGGGTCACCCCCCTGAGTGCCATGTCTTTCCCTCCTGATCACTCCCCACTGCTACTACATACAGCCCCCATCTTATGAGGGGGATACAGTAGGTTTTCAGTGGAAGACCAGCTTTCCCATCGTGGCACCCCTGTGCCCAGAGGCTGCGCTCAGCAGTGGGCTCATTTGCCCACTGCATGTTTGGAGCTTCCCAGCACCTTGGGCTTCTATTTGGCAGGGGCTGGTTGGGCCAGGTCCATAGAAGTAAGCCTGGATGGGGTTGGCCAGGATCTCGAGGGCTCCCTGCACTCAGGAACCCTGGCAGGCCCTGCCCTGGGAGATCTGGGATCTGGAGATACCTGGGCTCTGCCCAGAGATGCCAGGTAGGAGTGTGCCCAAAAGAATGAGGAGTAGCAGCATATGATGAAGTAGCTGGGGGCGGGCCTGTGTGCTAATGCCCCAAGTGTCCATAAACACACAGGCACCCACCATCTTTCTCCCCTCCCCACCCTTGAAGCCTGTCTTCTAGCTTTGGGTGGGAAGTCACACCACTTCTTTCACCATCACCTTGATTGTTGCTGAAGGGTAAGTGTGTCAGGATGCGTCTGTGCATGCATTCTTATTGTGAGAGGAATGGTGTGGGGGCAGCAGGGTGGGAGGCAAGAGGAGGGCCAGGTGTGAGCAAGTGAGGGTACGTGGTCTCCAAAAGTGGTGCACACTCAGAATCTGCCCTCGAGACACTTTTACTCCACACCACCACAATAGAAGCCATGCCAGCCTCTTTCCACATCAGAGCAAGGCCTGGGAAGCTGTGGGAAGGAGGAGGGGGGGAGGCAAAGCAGAGGAGGACAAGGACAGAGCGCCCACTGGCTCCTCCCCAACGCTCCATGCTGTCCCAGAGTCCCTGGAGTGCTTCCCACTGCCTCTACTGTTACCTTGGGCGTGCCAGGGAAGCTTCTGCAAAGGGTGGGGCCTAAGAAAAGGGTGGGGACCATGGGATCTTGAACCCTGGACTGTGCACTCGGAGGTCAACCTCCTTGGAAGGGCCTCCTCTCTGACGAATTCAACCCTTGTCCCAGTCTGGCAGCAGCCAGCTGTGTGAGGCTGCCCAAGGGCACTGTCTAGGCATCAAAATAAAACCTGAAAATTGCTGCCCCCGCCCAGTACCACAGAGTTCTGCTGAAAGGTAATTATGGGTGGCCTGGGATGGCCACTCTGCCCACAACCCCAAGCTTAGCAGGCCCAGGCCACAGGGCTGCAGGGAGTGTTGTCCTCCCTTCCCATTCTGCACCAGGCCTTCAGGTTCAGAGCAGACCCAGCTCCAGCTCCAGGGCCTTCTACCAGCCTACAGGCCTACTGATCTGGGTAGGGGTCCCTTGGGGCTCTAGGTAGACTCTGGATTCTGCAGAGGGTATGGAGAGCCTGGCGTTTCTCAGATCAGAATCATAAGAACAACAATTCAAGTTTGGTCTCAAATTAGAATCATAATAAGAACAGTAACTCCAGTCCCACACATCAAGCATTCACTACCTACCAGGCCCTGAATTAACACTCGATGTTCCTTAATTCACTACTTCCCACCACACCCCCATGATACGGGTAGCATCCTTAGCTCCATTTTACGGGATGGGAAACTAAGGTCTGGTAGGGTCTACACGACACGCCCAGGCTCACACAGCTGGGAAGTGGCTTTACATCCAGACTTCTCTGAATTCTAGGCCAGAGTTTACAACCACTAGGCCAGGTGCCTCTAAAGCCACAGGAGCACAAGTAAGGCAGGTGATAACTGGCCTGGGAGGAGTGAGAAGAGTGAGTGGCATGGAGGTGTTGGCAGCTGCCCCCTGGACAGTGCTGCTTTTCTAGAGGTTCGTTCTCCATTCTCCAACCTCGAGGGCTTGTGCAGGCTGTGTGACCTCATGGGTGGGTGTTGATTGGGGGAAACGAGGGAAGGTCCACACAGTCTGGCTGCCTCTCGCCAGCCCTCTTCCCCTACAACCTGCCCAGCTTCTCTCAGCCCAGAGAGAACCTCCTGTCTCGCTGTCTCTGACAGCTCCAGCCCCTGCAAGATTCTTCTTCCAGTTTGGGAAGCTGTGTGAGGGCAGGGGCTCCACCTGAGACCCATGTGTGCCATTCACATTGTTTTGGGCCCAGTGGGGATGCCTGACTGTGCTGGGCATACATAGCTTGGACTCTGCCTCTGGCAGCACAAGGACACACTGCCTAGGCTCTTGCCATGTTTTATCTCTGGGAACTTACCTCGGAAAACTTCTGGTCCCTGCTGACTAGTGAGGGCTAAGCTGGAACTTCCCTTGTCCTTGGGCTCAGGGTCTCAGTCCACACTGCCAGGAAGTTCCTATAAGCAGTGGTTCTCGACCTTCCTAATGCCACAACCCTTTAATACAGTTCCTGTGGGTCATGACCCACAGGTTGAGAACTGCTGCTATAAGGATCTAATTGAATTCTCACTTGCTGTCTGCCATTCTCTCCCATTCTCTTCTCCCTGATTCCCTTTCTGGCTCTTGCAGATACAATAGTAAATAGGCCATGAATTCATATTTCTCTCCACACTAAATGCTAACTCCAAATGACTTCTGCACTGACCCTGTTAGTAATCAACAATGAATCCACAAACTTATTGAGTCCCTACTCTGTACTGAGAGCTGAGGAGCTGGCAGGAGACACGAGCAAATTCCTGGGTGGACTACTGTGCTTGAAACAAATATTGTTAATTGATCAAGTCACTTCTTGGTGCGTCTAGAGAGGGATACAGCTCAGAATCTTCTCAACACAGCTCCAGGGAGCCATTGGCAAGTAGCTGGAATTAACACATTGATCAAAACCATTTGTCCTCTCTTCTGCACCCCACCTCCTACTGAGGTAATTGAGGCCAGGGTCAGGCCAGAGCTTCTTGTGCAAAAGTGTCCTTGTCCTGTCCCACCTCACACTGCCTGTGCCCTGATTTCTTTGTCCTCATTCTCAATGTCTGACACAGGATGGAGAGAAGGCAGACAGATCATCTGTCTTCTCGTCTCAGGTTCCTGTGAGGCTGCGATAGCCTGATTAGGGACATGGCCTCAAAGTAGCATCATGCCTTTGGATAGAAGGCATTTGGGCTGGGCTGCTGTATCAGAGCACCTTCCATGGTCACCTCCGTCTGGGACCCAAGACTCCCCAGATGCATGTCTTGTCAGAGCTGCTCTGGAGCCCTGAAAGCATGGGTCCTCTTACCCCACCTTCTGCTCTTAAGGTTCTCACTCTTCATGCCTTCCCAGGTCAAGGACAGAAGCCAGACTTCTCCCTTGCTCTTCCCAGCCATTCAAACTGTGGATTATTACCCAATGGATGCCAGAGCCTGTGGGAGGGGTTGAGGGCCTCTCCAAGCAGAAACAAAGGAACTTGAGGTCTGCACGGGAAAGGGGCAAATTTCCAGGTGAGTTATTGAGAAAGTATCAGACTTGGGGTCAGACAGGTGAGGTCAACCCCAGTGGTGCCAATTGGGCCTCAATTGGGCCTCAGTTTTCTTATCTATATAATAGGAGCAATGAACAAAATGCCTGCATCACAGACTTAAATATTAAGCAAGATCATTTGTTTCATCCTTCAGCATTATTGAGCACCTACTATACACCAACCTCTGCACTCATCTCTAGGGATATGATTGCTTTCTTGGAGCTATCAGAGGGAAAGAAGACAAGTCATCAGGAATCATAATAAGAGCCAGGAAATGCCCACACAGAGTGAGCATAGAACAGATGGGGAAAGCCCAGGGACTGTTAGAACCAGAGGAATCCCTGACCCCACCCAGAGAATCAAAGAAAGCTTCCTGGATGAGGTGACTCCTGCAGGAGAAAGGACAAAGGCATTCCAGGCCTGAGCAAAGCCTAGTCAGGGAAGAGCGTGCATGCAAAAGTGGCCAACCCTGGGCTGCAGTATTTGTTTTAAAAATACAAGGTAGAGGAGGGGCCCAGACAGACCATCCTCAGTGTTGGATGTGGGACAGATGAACTGGGCTGGGCGTGTCCAAAGAGCTGCATTATTTACTGTCCCAGCTATAAAATATTTACACGGGCTTCCTGATGATTTATGGTGTTTGCTTTCCTACCTCTGGGCTCCTGGCAGGTAAACCATGTGCCCTACAGCTCACCCTGGGGAGGAGTCCTTCGGTGCTGGCACTAGGCTCCTAACTGGGCCAGGAGGAGGGCTCTGGTCCGGCAGGTCAGACTCTGGCGGCTCTGAGCTTTTCTCATGAGGCTTGAGCCCTATAGGCCCGAAGCCCCTGCCCCAGATTCTCCAGGGCAGAGCCAGGAATCCAGGGTGGGAGAGAGAGGCACTGACAAAGGACAGGCTCTGGGGAAAGACCCACACCGGGGCAGAGGCAGAGGGACAGTGCCCAGGCTGCAAGACTCCCAGACTGTGTGGCCTTGGACAAGGTGCAGGACTTCTCATATCCTGGGGATAATAATAGTACAGAGTTGTGAACAGAAATCTCTTCCCTGAGATCATAGAGCACAGGGTTGGAGCTCAGTCATAGAAAGCTTGAAATTCTTGCATGTTTAATTAAATGTCTATGAAGTGTAATATTAGGACAACCTGTCAACCGTAGCTCACATCAACTTGTATAAAGTGATTCAAAGTGTTTTAATGTGAAGTGAATGCATTTTAACTGGCTCGGGATGAGAGCCAAGAGCCTGGAGAGGCTTTAGAAGGACTGACCTCAGCATTCACAGGAGGACCTGTGGTCTCCTAGGATCTGCACCTGTCTTGGAGTCTTTCTAATAACCTTTCTAGAAAGGTCCATGCTCCTCTTCCTCTGTGCAGGAAACCCTGTGAAAAGAAGGTGGGCAGAGCTCATGTAGACCTCTGCCCAGGTCAGGAGATATCTTGTAGTCCTCTGAGGGGAAAAAGCCTCTCATCCCAGGCTGAAGTGGAGCCCCAGCTGGAATCACTCCTGGCCCCACATGGCTGATTGGCTCACAGGCTCATGAAGATTGGGTTATAGGGAAAAGTGGGCTGGGGGCTCCATCCCGGGACAGCAGAACAGAGACGTCAGGTGGACAGGATGCTGAATGAGGCAGATTGCTGCAAGGAGCTTATGGAGTGTGTGGCCTGGATATGGATGAATGATCAGCTCCTATACTTAGGGTCATTGTCTGAGGCCCTCTTAGAGCAGCCTGACCAACCCCTCCATCGAACAGTGGATGCACCAAGGCCATAGAGAGGAGGGATCAAAAGGTCACCGAGGATCAGAATTGGAGGCAGAACCCAGGAAATCATGTCCTTGTTCTCATGTCCTAGATCTGTGGACTTTCAGAGAGCAAGGGTCCTTAAGGTCCATCTAGTTCAATCCCATGCCATGGTACACAGAAAGGGAATGTGTCCATTCTGGGCCTGTTTGTCTTACATCATTTCTCATCCTTCCCCTCCTCTGGATCTTTGTCTATGGCAGAGGGGCCCAACCTCTCTAGGCTGCATTCCCATTCTGTGTAGTTTGGCTTAGCCTGTGAGGGAAAGTGACAGGAGACAGAAAGAGAGACATTTTAGGCATCATTTCCAGATTGTGGCCTGAGGCCCCTCTGGACAGATCCAATGAGGTTCTAGCTTTTTCTGGATGACCCAAGTATCAGTATCAATATTACTTTAGTGAGAACTAGTTGATGAGGTTCCTTAAATTCACTGCATTCCCAAATAGACTGCCACAAAAAAGGAAGGAAACTGGCAAAAAAGATTAGCACAGAGCTAGGTTGAGGAAGGCAGAGCTCCAAAGCTCCAAAGAGAGAAGGGGCTGACCTCACCACTCTGGATTTCACGGTCCAGTAAGAAAAGAGAAGCCATTCTAGGTATTTCTTTTTTTCTTTTTTTTTTTTGAGACAGAGTTTCACTTTGTTGCCCTGTGTGCATCATAGCTTACAGCAATCTCAAACTCTTGGGCATAAGAAATCCTCTTCTCTTAGCCTCCCTGAGTAGCTGGGTCTACCAGTGTCCAACACAATGCCTGGCTAGGTTTGTCAGAGGCGTGTTTCCCTCTTGCATGAGCCACTAAGCACAGCCCATTCTGGGTATTTCAAACAGAGGGAATTGAATGTAGGGAATCTGTTGTGAAGAAAGAGTAGAGAAGCAATAAAAGGAATGTGGAGGCTGTGCAGAGAGTAGCACCAGAAGGAAGGACGCTGCTACCATCCTCAGGCCAGAGAAACAAAGGGAGGAGGGAGTGGTTTGCAGCCACCCCTGGATATCAGCACCATGTTTTCCCCACCATGTTTCTCAGTTGGGAGTGGAGGGGAGGAGGGGGTGGGAGTGTTTGCTGGCACAAGTGTGTTTGGAGTGCACACTTGCCTCCCTGAATGCAGGGCACAGATGACCAGAAAGCCTACTGTTTCCCTGCCCAGCTTGCCTGGGAGCTAGAGAGGCTGGAGCCTGTGCTATTGCCCCTACTGTGTTCAGAGGGAGCACCCAGTGCTTGCTGAGCCCAAACACCAGGGACTTGGGGACAGAACTGAGGACCGAGGTCCTCTGAGCAATGCTCTGGAAACCCAGGAAGTTGAAATCTCCATCACACCATGTAGATTCCAATTAGCACCAACCCTCAATCAAGGTCAGGCAGCCAATTTTCAACCAACCAATGAACCCACAGATCTTTGCTGAGCATCTGCTGTGTGCCAGGCTATGTTTTCTTAGTTTTACCTGACTCCAAACCTGTGATGTAATTTCTGTTTTATAGATGGGGAAACTGAGGCTCTCAAGGGTCAGGTCACTTTCCCAGAGTCCCTACACTAAGATGGGGCTGTGCTATTTTACATTTATTCTCTCACATCCCTGTGATGCAGGCATGGAGAACCCTTGGCATTCACCATTTCAACATTTGGGATTTCGAGTGTTTGAGAATAACCTCAATGGTCAGGAATTCTCTGTCAATTACAGCATTGCTGAGGCATGAATTGAGCCTGCATAGGTCAAGGCTTGTGGCAGAAGGGAGTCATTGATTTGAAGGCTTAAAGGAGGTGAAGCAGGCTGGGCTCTTTACCAGTGTTCCCAGGAGAAGAAACAGGGGACTCTCAGGCTCTGGGGTCAGGTCACCTGATCTCCTCCTATACAATTGTGTGACCTTGAGCCAGTTCCCGGACCTCCTCAGCTGTAAGGTGAGATTCATGAGCCCAAACTTGAAGAGTTCATGAAGACTGTGATCATACATGTGAAGGTCTTGATGCTCCTAGCACACAGTGGGTGCTGTTAGGACAGTGACATTGATTGTGGTCCTCACAAATGGAGGCACAATTCAAGGCTTTGGGATGGGTCATGAGGCCTGAGTCAGTCGGAGCTCCAAGAACAGGCAGGGTGGGTCCCAGGGGGCCAGGTGGCCAGGAGGGCCTATGTCAGTGAGCTATCAGGGTTAAGCAGGCCAGAGGGGTTGGGGTGTATGCTCAGGGGCTCTGACTGGTGGGATTGCAAAGACCCGGACAGGAATGGCACCTCTGCCTTTTCCTGATGATATGACCATGTACAAATTACATCAAGGAGACTTACATCCCTCACCTGTAAAATGGGGTGACATCAGCGCTCATTTCCTTATGTATGTTGAAAAGAATCAATGCAGTAATGTTCCTGAAGTACCTACAACATGCTTGACACACTAAGTGCTAAACTAACATCAGCAGTTATTATCATTTATCATCAGTGGTCACCACTAGTTTTATGAGGACTGGACCAGAGCTTCAGAGCATGAGTGCAAGGCGACAGCTCCTCCATGACCCCAACAGTACCTCCTGGGCGCCAGTAGCTTCAGACCCCACTTACTTCTCCTCTAGTCCCTGCAGCAGGAGGCTTTTTTCACCGCTTCCCATCAAAATTGGATTAGGCCCCCTGACCTCCGGCACTCCTGCTGGCTCCTGGGGGTCAATTAGCCCCTCGGAGGTCAATTAGGAAATGGGTCTGGATACACAGTTGTGAGGTACGAGTTCCTCTACCTGACCTCGGCCCTAATGGCACTCTGCAGAGGCCCTGAGCCTCAGATCCTACTTTCTGACCTCCAGGCACCCTGGAGGCACCCTGCCTTTCTGACCTCCAGGCACATATCAGAATCTGGAACTATCTTATCAGCCTGGTGATTTGTTACAGTCTACCTCTCCACACTAGGAGGGACGCTTCTCAAGGCAGGGGCCTTTCTGTATCTTAGAGCCTAGTTTGGTACCTAGCACTTAACAGGGACTGGTAAGCATTTGCCGAATGAATAAATGATGACCAGAGAGGCAGAAGGTTATGCTGGAGGGAAGCACAGGAATGAGGGACACAGATGCAGAAGGTCTGACTTTTAAGCCAGCTCTGCCCTCAACCCTGAACCCCAGTCTCCCCACTGGTAGCCCATGCAGTGTTTGAGGAGATGAGCTTCAAGAACCCCTTGTGTTCCAACGTCCTATGCCTCTGAGGGGGTCCCCACCAGCTCTAGGAAGCCTTCTTGGCCACAGGCTAGCAGGAAGTCACCATGATGGATGCAAACAGGACTATTTTGAAATATTTTCTTAGATTGGCTGTGTCTAGGCCATGAGTGACTAAACCCAGAAATTTTTCCCTTCCTTTGAGGCTACATCCCCTAGCACTTGACTTGGGGTATGAATACACAAGTACCACACAACTCAAAGAAGCACACACATGTAGACACCTACCCACCCACCTGTGCACACTCATACACTCAATCTGCATGCACACACAGTTACACCTACATGCACATCCTCACAAACACTTGCTTACATTGCACAACACAGGGGCACACACACACAACGCATTCATGTACATCCTTCCATATACTCACATTCACACACAGGTTCTTATACATGCACACACAGTCACACATTTGCACTCACACATGCTCACACACACATTGCATACTGCCATATGTGTACTCATTTGTACCACTCACACTTACACAATGCTCACACACCCACACATTCACACATGCTCATATACTTTCACTTTACACACAAATGCACTTACACAGTCTCTCACACATGATCATACACTCATCCTGCACACACACTCCCATACAGGCACACACTTTCACACACATAGCCACATGTGCATAGTCGTATCTACTGTCCCGTATGCTCACTCATGCAGTCACACACATGCACACTCACATACTCGCACCTGCACTCACATGCCCCCTTCAGTCACACAAGGCCACCCTCTGCCTGTCAACAGCTTGCCCCTCCAGAGCTGCCCAACCCTGGCCTTGTCTGATGAGTGCTCCCTGCTTTCTTTTCCCTCTTGGTTCTATTTATTTTTCTTTGCCACAATGAACATATTTGGAGAAGGATCTATTTTCACCCTATCTGGAAACATATTTCCTCTTAGCCATGAGTTGGGCAGATCAGTGAGAAGACTCTTGGCTGCTGTGATGTGGGCTGAGAAAGCTGGGACCAAGCCAGAATGGAGACAGAGTCCCAGGGGTAGGAGGGCTTCCCAGGATGGCCTGGCAGCCTGAGCTGGGGCTGCTGCCTCTGAAATCCTTTTTGGGTAACCTTGAATTCAGGGAAGCTGCTCTCTGTAGGGGCAGCTGTGTGAGGAGTCTGACCTCCTTCTTTGCCCCTTCCATCTGATCTAGGGGTATCCCTGGCTCCTAGCACCTCTCTTTTCTATAAGAGAGAAGAGCCTTTATAAATTGTCTCATCCCTCTCAGATTTTCAATAACATGCATTCTAGTTAGTGAACATTTCTTCTGCCCCGACCTGTGCAAAACCATTTGCATGTGTCATCTCATTTTAGCCTCATAAGCACTTTGAGAGGTTCTGTCATTATCCTCTCATTTCACAAATGCATATGGCACACAGCAGTTGGGGAAGAACAGAGTCCTTCTGTCTTCCTGTTGCTCAGGCCCTAGTAGCCTCTCCGTCTCCATCACTCATCCTGCAGAGCTGGGTGGCTGGGAGCTGTGTGGCTGGCCCTGGCTGGGTGACAGTGGGTTTAAACAAGGACTCCTGAGTGTACACACCCAAGGGGTGCCTGCTTTGTTGGAGACTTGGGTGGTTGCTACACCAGTCAGCTTCTAGCTGTATTGATCACACTGGTGTCAGGTGTAGTAGGGCAGGCCTCTGGGAGGGTGGATTGCACACACAGAGCCTCTGAAACCTGAAGCCTTTGTCCAGTCTGTACCTTCTCCCCTTTTGGAGCAGTGTCTCTTTCTTCATACAAATGTTCCCTCATGACAGCCCCAGGAGGCAGAGCAGAGCAAGTCCTCTTGGCACAAGCAGAATCCGCAGTTTAGCATGCTCCTTCTTGTCCCCCTGTATGTTGGCAAAATTAAAAGAATTTAAAAATGGGCTAAGGATTTAAATAAACGTGTCTCTAAAAAGTATTCAAATGACCAATCAGGCCACGAAAAGATGTTCAGCATCACCAGTCATTAGAGAAATGCAAATCAAAGCCACTATGGGTTACTATTTCATAACCAGAAAGATGGCTAAGACCAAAAAGATGCACAATAATAAGTATTTGTGAGGATGTGGAGAAATTGAAACCTTCATACACTGCTAGTGGGAATGTAAAGTGGTGCAGCCACAGTGGAAAACATTCTGGCACTTCCCCAAATGGCTTAGCATGGCATCGCCACAAGACCCAGCAATCCCAGCTCCTAAAGAATTTAAAACATATGTCCATGCACAACCCTGTACACAGATGTTCATAACAGCATTATTCATAATAGTCAACCCACATGTCCATTGACTGATGAATGGAAAAACAACTATGGTATATCCATATAGTGGAATATTATTCAGCCTTTAAAAAGGAACGAAGTACTGATACATGCTTTACATAGATAACTGTAAAAGCATGCTAAATGAGAAAATCTAGATGGAAAAGATCCTATTTTTTCATGACTCTTTTTATATGCCATACTCAGAATAAGCAAATCCGAAGACACACAAAGTAAATGAGCAGTTGTGAGAAGTCAGGAAGAAGTGAGACAGGGGAGTGACTGCTAAAGAGTATGAAGTTTCTTTGAGGGGTGATGAAAATTACTCTGGAGTTAGTGGTGATGGTTGTACAATTTTGCTAATTCACATATACTGAAACCCACTTTGGGCCCAGGCATGGTGGCTCATGCCTATAATTCTAGCACTGTTGGAGGCTGAGGCAGGAGGATCACTTGAGCTCAGGAGTTCAAGGGTCAGCCTGGGCAACATAGTGAAACCCTGTCTCTGCAAAGAAAATATTAGCCAGATGTGGTGTGCCACATGCCTGTAGTCCCACCTACTCAGAAGGCTGAGGCAGGAAGATCACTTGACCCCAGGAGTTCAAGGTTGCAGTGAGTTATGATTGTGACATTGCACTTCAGCCAAGGCAACAGAGTGAGACCCTGTCCCTAAAATAAACAAATTAATTGCATATTTTAAAATAATGAATTTTATAGTGTATAATTACTTCTTTTTTTGTTTGTTTTTTGAGACAGAGTCTCAAGCTGTCACCTGAGTAGAGTCCTGTAGCGTCATAGCTCACAGCAACCTCTAACTTACGCTCAAGCAATCCTCTTACCTCAGTTTTTCTATTTTGAGTAGAGACAGGGTCTCACTTTTGCTCAGGCCGGTCGCAAACCCGTGAGCTCAAGCAATCCCCCAGCTTGGGCTCCTAGAGTACTAGGATTACAGGCATGAACCACCACACCCAGCCATGTAATTACTTCTTAATAAAATATTTGAGTGAATCAGATAAGGAAGAGAAGGGAAGGGGAAGGAGAAGGGAAGGCAAAGGAAGAGAAAGGAAAAGGAAAGGAAAAAGAAAAGAAAGGAAAGGAAAGGGATCAAAAGAATCTCCATAAGGGGTGGGAGATGAAGGTCTAAAAATATTAAATGCTTTTCCAAGGTCACAGGGAGAAATGATGTCAGCCCTGTGGATGCAAACGATGAAAATGACACTAAAGGCTCGGCGCCTGTGACTCAACAAGCTAAGGCACCAGCCATGTACACCTGAGCTGGCGGGTTCGAATCCAGCCCAGGCCCTCCAAACAACAATGACGGCTGCAACCAAAAAATGGCCAGGTGTCGTGGCGGGCACCTGTAGTCCCAGCTACTTGGGAGGCAGAGGCAGGAGACTCGCTTGGGCCCTGGAATTGGAGGTTGCTGTGAGCTGTGATGTCACAGCACTCTATCCAGGGTGACAGCTTGAGGTTCTGTCTCAAAAAAAAAAAAGAAAATGACACTAAAGAGCTCACTCCTATATGTGCCTGGCAGTGTGGAAATCTCCACATGAGTTATCTCATTCAGTTCTTACCACAACCCATGTGACAAGTATTATTATAATCTCTATTCTACCAATGGGGAAGCAGAGCCACAGAGGGGTGAAGTGCATTTGAGCTCAGGTTAGTCTACCTCCAAATGGTAGGGGAAACGGTTCTGTGTGACCCAGTTAGTTGTTTTCACACGGTAACCTGCATCTTCAATGCAAGAAGAAAGACAGGAATGCTAGCTGGTGGTGCTGCTGCAGTTGGCCGCCTGCCAGGGGCCAGGGAGCGACACCCTGGTTCCCCACTCTACTCTTCTTCCAAGGCTGGGGCTCGAGCCCTCTTCAGAGGCAGGTGCTTGTGATAATTTTTGAGAAACTGTCCCAGGAGAATCTGGGGCAACTCTGCATGTTGGGCTGCTGTTCTAGGGGGCAGGATACATAACACGCACGCAGGTTGGGGGCCTCAGCTAGCTGTGGCGCAAGTTCCCGGGTGTTTTGGTAAACAAAGGCTGCCTCATTTCACCTCTGTGTGACCTTTTACATGTGTAACCCTGGGTCCCAAAATCCAGTTCCTTCCTCCCGGCACTACTCCTGGGTAGGCTGTGCCAGACTTAGGCCAGCCGTGAGTGTGTCTGGGGAACTTCCTCAGAGAAGCTAGTGAATTGCTGAGAAGCAGCTTATAGGAAATGATAAAGGGGGCTTCTGAGGGTCAACAACCAGGGCTCAATCCCAGCTCTGCTACCCACTAGCTGGGTAGCCCTGAGCAGGTCACTTCACTTTTCTTCATCTCAGTTTCTTCATCTATATAATGGGGATAATAACTCAGGAGAGCATTATATATTATAAGCCTACCTCATAAAATTGGGGGATGATTTCTTGAGGGGATACATGGAACATGGGGAGCTGACTCAGAGTAGACTCCACGATAGCGACCATTATTATATTTATGAGGGTCATGGGCTTAGAATCAGAGTGCCTAAAGGCTGACTCCCCAGCCAGCATACATTTTTGTATACTAGCAGGCATTCACCATGTGTGCGCTTGCCTTCACGCCTTTACATTCATACTCACATATAAACTCACAAGCATGTCCGCTCTTATGCATATACACACAGCCACATGCACACTTTGTATCTGAAAGCAGACTCGGGCAAATAGGTCTGCATACAGATCCAAATGCACACCTTGGATGTGGTCCCCTTGTGTGTGGACACGTGCACCTGAATTTGTGTTCATTGACATGTGCAATTCACACGTCCCCACTCATGAACTTGCTGTTCTCAGGATCACCAGCCCATCACTGGCCACAGACTGGTATATGGAAGAACCTTTGAACTCTGGTGCAGCCACAGTCAACTCCTATGTGCTCCAACTGGCTCAACAGGTTCCCTCCTCTGAGCCTTCTTTCCTACTGTCCTTTCTGCCTGGCATGTCCCTCTATTGGACCAAGCCCTCTTGCCTTTCAAGATTCACCTCAAAAACCATCCCCTCGGGGAAAGCTTCTCTGATTCCCCAGCCAGAAATATCTGTCCCCCATTCTTGCCAAGTTTTACCACCTCAGCCTGCCTGGTGTCATGCTGTATTCTCCCCAAGAGGAGAAACGACCTGTGGGGAGGGCAGGGTTGTGGCTCAGTCACCTTGTGCTCCCTTCCAGTCCTACCACAGAGGGCTGGCTCTGGAAGGAGAGGTGGGGTTGAAATGAAACCTGCCAATGTGTGGGCGTCACAGGTTACTCTCTTCCTGCTGCACAAACCATTGCCCAGAGTAGCAGGCAAAGCCAGGGCCCCTGGGCTGCTCACCTAGACCCACCGGCAGGCCGTAGGGGCCCAGGGGCTGCATATTTACCCTCCTGGCACTGAATTCCTCTAAGGTCCTCACAGAGGCACTGCACGCATCCCCTGCTGTCCTGACCCCTAGCCTTGAGAATAAGGCCACTTGAGGACTGGACAGCCTGAGAGAAGGTCTCAGGACTTGTTTTGCCTGCTTCAGGCAGACAGACTCTTCCAGCCCACCAGAGAAGGCAGCATTCCTAAGATGCCTGAAGATCCTCCCTCGGGCAGTGGTTCTTAGACCCTGGTTCATTGTATGAGAGGCAGATCCCTGATCTCACCCTAGAACTGCTGAGGTAGAACCCAGGAATCAGCATTAACGATAACCAGTCTGTGGCTTGGCACCTGTGACTCAACGGGCGAAGGCGCCAGCCATGTACACCTGAGCTGGCGGGTTCGAATCCAGCCCGGGCCCACCAAACAACAATGACAGCTGCAACCAAAATATGGCTGGGCGTTGTGGCGGGTGCCTGTAGTCCCAGCTACCTGGGAGGCGGAGGCAGGAGACTCGCTTGAGCCCAGAAATTGGAGGTTGCTGTGAGCTGTGATGCCACAGCACTCTATCCAGGGTGACAGCTTGAGGCTCTGTCTCAAAACAAAAACAGTCTGGTTCAGTTCTGGGTAAGGGACTGAGCGGCACACTGCCTACTCCATATTTGGCGCTGCCATTCATTAGCCCTTAGGCAAATTTTCTTTTTTTTTTTGGCCGGGGCTGGGTTTGAACCCGCCACCTCCAGCATATGGGGCCGGTGCCCTACTCCTTTGAGCCACAGGCGCCGCCCTTTAGGCAAGTCTTTTAACTTCACTGAGCTTCAGCTTCCTGGTCTATAAAATGGGGCTAATAATGTTGCCTACCTTGTGGGGCTGCTATGAGAGTTAAATGAGACTATGAAAGTGAAGCATCTAGCATGGATGTGGACTGTCAGTATCACAGCCACACTATCACACCCCAGGATTTTTGAGTGAGGAAGTCTGAGGTGTTATTTCAGGAAAGGCCCAGATGGACGTCCTCAGGGCAGCAGAAAGCTTTGGCAGAGCAGGGACCTAGCCCAGGACACTCCGCCACCTAGTGGCTGGTGTGTGGGACCATACCTAGGTCTCCTCCCTCCACTCAGCGGAGGTCCACTGCTCAGCTTACTGTGGCTTCTTCCATCTTGCCTCCCCTCCCACTGGCGGCCTCCCTCTCTGCCTCTTTGCTCTGGTAGCCTAACCGGCTTGGCATCAGTCCTGGCACGTCCCTCCAGATTTATAACAAAATAGGTGGCTCAGGTCAGCGTTCCCTAGAAGGCAGGCCACCTGATATAGAGGCAGGGGACAGGGAAGAAGCCTGGAGAAAACAGTTCCTTCAATGACCACTAATTATAGTCTGGTGTTCTCAAGAGGTCTCCTTCTTCCCAAACTAGGTGACTCCCCAAGAAAGAGCCCTATTTACTTGTCTTTCTTCCTTTCCTAGTCCTTCATCATTTGTTCATTCCAATGAATGAATTCCAATGTATTTATAAATGCATTTGTTCATTCATTACTGAAATGTTCACTACATGCCAAGTGATTACCAGCAACGGGCAAACATTTTCTGTAAAGGGTGAACTGGTATTAGGTTTCCAGATAAACCTTTTCTGCTATTGTAGTGGGAAAATAGCTGGTTTGCATAGTGATTTTTGGAACAAAAGAAAAATTTTAAATACAAAAGAAAAAATAACTATTGACAACATGTAACCAAATGGGTCGATATGGCTGTATTCCAATAAAACTTTATTCGTGGACACTTACATTTGAATTTCATGTAATTTTCATGTCATGAAATATTCTTTCAATTTTCCCCAGCCATTTAAAAAATGGAAAAACTATTCTCAGCTAGCAGGCCATACAAAACAGGCAATAGCCAGCAGGGGATAGCTTGCCAGCCCTAAGCTAAGCATTCCACAGGCCATGGAGAGTCTGTGAATGGACAGGCCACGTCCTGTCTGCGAATAACTGTAGCAGATTCAAGGTCTCTGGCAAGGCTCAGTGGGTGGGAGAGGAAGACTCCAAGCCCACTGCAGCTCAACAACTTCATCTCTCTCAGACTACTTACTCCCTCTCAATTCTATATTGTGTTCTCTGTGGCTTAGATATGGAAACTCTTAGGTTTCCTTCACAATCAGAAGCGTGTGTAAGGGCAAGAACATTACTGTTTAAGCATTTGGAGTCAGAAAGTTTAAAATACCGAGTTTAAAATACCAGCTTGACCACCTCTTAGCTGAACGGCCTTGGGTGAGTTGCTTAACATCCCTATGCCTCAGTTTCCTCATCTGTAGGACCTCCCTCAGAGGTTATCGAGGGCATGAAGGAGTCAATACATGCATATGCAGTGTTCAGACAAGTGCTTGAGTGGAGGCACTTAGTCAGTGCTTATGGACTGTTGTCAGTTCCAGTTCCTTTTCCCCCACCCACCTCAAAACCCAACATGACTCTGGGCACACAGTGCCTGCTCAGTTCCATCTTGCCAAATCTTAACTTCCAGAATAAGGGAAAAGCCCCCTGATTCATCACCAAGGAGCCCAGAAGACTCCATACATACCCTGGGCTCCTTGGAGGCTTTGACCTTCAGACTTAACTTGGAGCATTTCTCCTTCAGCTTCTTTGTCCCTGGCAAAGTGATCCCCTTGTCCCTTCCAAACCAGGCCAGGCTCAGAAGTATGTGTATATGGAGAGCTCTTGACTGGTTCTGCTCCAAAGATGAACTATGGAGGAGGAGGCTGCTTGCTGGGGATAAAGGAAGTGGGAGCCTAGCTCATCTGCCAGCCCATGGTCCATAGGAGTGGGCAGGCTGCCCAAGTCAAGGCCTGGAGCATTTCAGTTATTGTGCCAAATACCTTGACCCTGCGGTATTTTCTCTATTCTCTAGGTACACTCCTTCCCTCGCTGGGTGCCTGGTTTTCTCTGCCTTCTAGTACAGTGCTCCCTCTCTCCTCCAAGAGTCTCTCTTATATAGTTTCATTCTTTCACTCATTCCTATGTGAAATTTTATTATTTGTTTCTTTGGGTTTTTCCATCTCCCTTCCACTAGAAGTTAAGCTCCTTGAGGGTCAGATGTCCAACCCTTATTACTACCCTCACAGGACAGATAATATTTCTATTTAATGCCTATTTTGTGGCCCAGATGAGCATACTGAGGTCACCTAGTTAATGAGTGGTAGAATGAGGATCCCAGGCCATGTCTGTATGACAGTTGAAAGCTCATATTTTGAGACTCCACACTAAGACAGAGCTCATTTCACCTAGCAAGATGGGGTGTGTAGACTTTCAGGCCCATAGTCTGCTTCCAGCAGCAGTAATGTGTCAGGAAGCATTTATGGGAGCCCTAAAAATGTTCTCTACCGCTATTACAGGAGGCAAAATCAGCCAGGCTGCACTCCTGCCCTCTTGGAGCTCATGGGCTTTTAAAATATACATATTATTTTCTTGTGTATTTTTTTTTTTTTTTTTTTTTTTTAGAGACAGAGTCTCATTTTGTCGCTCTCAGTAGAGTGCTGTGGTGTCACAGCTCACAGCAACCTCCAGCTCTTGGGCTTAGGTGATTCTCTTGCCTCAGCCTCCCGAGTAGCTGGGACTACAGGTGCCTGCCACAATGCCTGGCTATTTTTTTTTTGGTTGTTGCAGTTTGGCTTGGGCTGGGCTTGAACCCACCACCCTCAGTATATGGGGCCAGCGCCCTACTCACTGAGCCAAAGGTGCCACCCAAGTGTCTGGTTTTTTGTTTGTTTTTGTTTTTGTTTTTGAGACAGAGTCTCACTATGTCACCCTGGGTAGAGTGCTGTGATGTCATAGCTCATAGCAACCCCAAACTCTTGGTTTTAAGCTATTCTCTTGCCTCAGCCTCCCAAGTAGCTGCCACAATGCCCAGCTATTTTTTTGGTTGTAGTTGTCATTGTTGTTTGGCAGGCCTGGGCTGGGTTTGAGCCCGCCAGCTCCAGTGTATGTGGCTGGCGCCCTAGCTGCTGAGCTACAGGCACCGAGCCTATTCTAGTGTCTTATAATGTGGACCTAAGGGGGTACAAAGTGCTTTAGGGTCACTGTCTTAGTCTGCTTGGACTGCTGTAACAAAATATCATAGACTGAATGGGTTAAACAACATAAATTTATCTCTCACAGTTTTGGAAGCTGGAAGTCCAAGATCAAGGTGCCAGCCAATTTGGTTCCTGGTGAGCATCCTCTTCCTGGTTTGCAGATAGCTACTCTCTTGCTGTATCCTCACAGAGTGAACAGAGAGATCACCTTTCTCATATCTCTTTTTGTAAGGGCCATAATCCCAGTATGAGTATGAGGGCACCACCCTCTTGAATATCCAAAGGTCCCATTTCCTGATGCCATCACATTAGATATTAGGCTTCAACATATAAATTTTGAGGGAACACAAACATTTAGGTCCATAGCAGGAGCTAACTGTGAGTAGTCAGGACAGTCAGGACAGTGGGACCTTAGGGGGAGAGCAAGAGGGTCTGTCAAGGAAGACACTTTGGATAGGGAGGGGGGCAGGAGCAAGGACCAAAGAGACAGGGCCTGTTTGAGGACCAGTAAGGGCTATGAATGGCTAGAGCCTCAAGTGTATTGGGAAAGGGAAATGATGGTGTAAAAGGTAGTGAGAAGGTAGGTTGGGGCCAAAGCATGGACGGCCTAAAAGAAAAGGGAGGCCAAGGTGGGATGATAGCTTGAGGTCAGGAGTTTGAGATCAGCCTGAGCAAAAACAAGACCTTGTCTCTACAAAAACCCCAGAAATATTAGCCGGTGTGGCATAAGCCTGTAGTCCTAGTGATTTGGGAAGCTCAGGCAGGAACCCAGGAGTTAGAGGTTGCAGTGAGCTATGACAGGCCCACTGCACTTTAGCCTGGGTGACAGAGCAAGACCCTGCCCCTCCCCCCCCCAAAAATTAGGTTTCCTGCAGCCTGCCTAGTAGATAATAGGAACAGCTACAGAACAACAGCCGGTTATGTATGTTGGGCACTTTACAACTTGCAAAGCACTTCCAGTCCATTCTTCCACTCAACCCTTATAATTCATAATATTCAGCCTAGAGCAGCAGGTTTAGGATCAGAAGTCTGGGATCCACTTTGTTCAGGAACAAGTTGCGTAAATTTGAACGAGTCACTTCTTGTCTGCAAAGGTCACTTTGTTTATCTGACAACAGGGCCCAGTTCTCATTTTAGGAAGGATTTCACAAAAATATGCATGCAATAGTGTGGTATTAACTTCTAGCCTTAAGTATTTTCTCTGTAAAATGGAAACAATTCCTGACCTATCTAATTCGGAAGGGTTGCGGCTGCAATTGTGTAAGCAAAAGCCACAGGCAAGAATCTTTTTAACCAGGCTAGTGAGTTCATTCTCCTTTGGGCAGTTGAGGCCGGGGAACTTGGTGTTTCTTGTTGGTGGGTGAAAGTCTCAAGAGGGGCTTTGGTTGCAGTGTCTCTTAGTACTGGCCACAGTATTTAGCTTATTTGGGGCAGAGAGGGAGGCAAAGAAAACACAGAGCGGCTCGGCGCCTGTGGCTCAACAGGCTAAGACGCCAGCCACGTACAACTGAGCTGGCGGGTTCGAAACCAGCTCGGGCCCGTCAAACAACAACGACGGCTGCAACAACAACAAAAAAAATGGCCGGGCGTTGTGGCGGGCGCCTGTAGTCCCAGTTACTTGGGAGGCGGAGGCAGGAGAATCACTTGAGCCCAGGAGACTTGGAGGTTGCTGTGAGCTGTGATGCCACAGCACTCTACCCAGGGCGACAGCTTGAGGATCTCTCTCTCAAAAAAAAAAAAAAAACAGAAACAGAAAAGAAAACACAGAACAAGAAACACAAAGCAGAAGACAGGACCGCCAAGGAGCACTGACAACCCCGAACCCCGCTCACAGAGATGGCCGGAACCTCTCAGGTCCCGCCTCCTCTGTCTCCAAGTCACCAATCAGCAAGCGAGCCTCTTCGTTACGCTATCTTGTCGCGACGAAGCCGGCTTGCTGCCCCAGATCCCAGTGGCTTGAGTCAGGGCGGCGACGCTATGGGCAGCCAGGAGGTCCTGAGCCAGGCGACCCGGCTGGCCTCCTCTGGTCTCCTCATGCAGGTACTGTCTCTGCCTGGCAGGTCGCAGCTCGTACCGCAGCCGGGATTCGTAGGGAAGCGGCCCTGGGGCCCTTGACGGCCCTCCCTGGAACAGACCTAGTCCCGACGTGGACTCCGATATAGAAGGGTAGTCAGGAGTCCGTGGCTGCGATGAGGGGCCATTTAGGCCCGGAGTTGGAAGCCTGCGTTCAGAATCTTGGCTGGGTGACTGCAAACAAGCCACTTTCCTTCTGTGCTTTATTATGTTTCCCAGTTGGAGAGGATTAGATCAAATGGCCGGGTGAGGTGGAGGGTTTCTTATTTTGTGCTCCAGAATCTGGTATTTTAAGGCAAGGGATTCATTTCCTTCATGTCCCACCCCAGACCCTCAAACTCTCTGACGCCCGCGGAAGAAGCTGTGCCACAATGGCATAGCTGAGAACAGGAATCTGGGCTCAGGCAGGACTGGATTGGAACCATGTATTTGCTGAGTGACCCAAGACTAGCGACTTTACTTGTAGAACCTCAGTTCCCCACAGATAAAATGGGGGTAATAATGTGCAGTACTTAGCTCATAAGGTTGTTGCAAGGATTGATTGGGATCATTCGAATAAAGGCACTTAACCCAGTACTTGGCTCTTTGTGTGCACTTAATACATGTTAGCTGCGTTTTTCTTCTGTTTATATGACATTGGACAAGTCACTTCCCTTTCTTGACCCTCATTTTTGTTATTTGTCAGATATGATACATGGTAGTTGGTCCAAATGGTATCTAAAGATTCTTTAAACCTCAGGAGTTGGTTATTCCTCCTCAAGTTTTTCAGTTTCTCTTTCTCACAATTGACCCATTCAACCCTACTTTACACAAATCCTGAATTCACCCTCCCTTTTACCCTAGAGAGGCACATAGAGTCTAGGAGAAAGAACCAGCAGACTTGGGCTCAAATTTGTGTGTTGTCGCTTTCTAGATGCCTGCCCTTGGGAAAACTGCTTGACATCTCTAACCATCAGTTTCATCTTAAATGAGAACAATAATGCAACCTCAGGGTCATTAGGAAGATTAGATGAAATCTTGCCTGTTAAGTGCCTGGCACATTACAAGTACTTAATAAATGTTAGCTTCTTTTTTAAAATAGTGTAGGAATGAAGTGAGATGACATACGTAAAGTATGTAGAAGAGGGTCTTACACATGATATGTATAGTAAACCAGCATTTTTTTCACTTAACCCTAAGCTTGTGTAAATTCGTAAATTTTTTGTTTCTTTTTGGGTTTTTCCTACTTACAGTCCATATAACTATGAGTTCAGTGCTTTATCAGCAGTGTTTATTTTACAACCTTTGATAATACCTTACAACCCAGATTGGCTTCCTAAAAAGAAAAGTTGTAGCAGAAAACGCTGGACTCAGGTAGCCCCCCTATACAGTTAAGCTGGGTTACTTGTTTGCTGTGTGACATAGGGAAAGTTACTTCACTGAGTCTTACTTGCCTCCTGTGCATTTACCTAGTTGCTTTTTTTTTTTTTTTTTTTTTTTTGAGACAGAGCCTTAAGCTGTCACTCTGGATAGAGTGCCGTGGCATCACAGCTCACAGCAACCTCCAATTCCTGGGCTCAAGCGAGTCTCCTGCCTCCGCCTCCCAAGTAGCTGGGGACTACAGGCGCCCACCACAACGCCCGGTCATTTTTTGGTTGCAGCCGTCATTGTTGTTTAGCGGGCCCAGGCTGGATTCGAGCCCGCCAACTCAGGTGTACGTGGCTGGCGCCATAGCCTGTTGAGCCACAAGCGCCGAGCCCTGGTTACTACTTTTAAGGAATATAATTTTCCATCCTTTTACTTTTTTTTTTTTTTCTTGTGGAGACAGAGTCTCACTCTATGTCCTCGGTAGAGTGCTGTGGAGTCACAGCTCACAGCAACCTCCAGCTCTTGGGCTTAAGTGATTCTCTTGCCTCAGCCTCCCAAGTAGCGGGACTACAGGCGCCCGCCACAGCACCCGGCTAATTTTTGATGCAGTTCGGCCAGGGCCAGGTTTGAACCCATAGCCCTCGGTATATGGGGTCGGCGCCCTACTCCCTGAGCCACAGGTGCCACCCTCCATCCTTTTACTTTTAATCTCTTTGTACCTAGTTCTTAAGATACCCAGGTCATGGACTTTCTCCTTCCAGAGCCACCTCTCACTGACAGGTGATTACTGATTTCGCCTGCAGCCACTAGACCCATCCCCAATGTCCAGTGCCCCTGTTCCATCACCCCCCCACCAGACTAGGCTGGGACCCTTCTTCCACCTTTCTAGACATGTCACCTGTACTCAGGGACTCCCCAAACCTGCTTCCCCTACCAAGACTCTGCTCCCAACACCACCTATATGTGACATCTCCAGGCAGCTCGTAACAAGGTGCCTCAGCATCCCCAAACTGGATCCTACTCAGCCTTCACAGGCCCCTCCCCACCACCCCACACACATACCCAGCCCAGCCCTGTGGAGCGCCTCCAACCACACGCTGCCCCCACAGCTCCAATCTTCCCATCTCTTGCCCTCAACGTCTCTACCCAGCAGCTAGAACACTTTCCACAGCAAACACCTCACACATCCTGTCTGCCCTAACATCTTCCTATGCATGTCCGCGCCCCTCCAGGGCACACAGGACCATGGCTGGACTTACCCAACCCCCTTTCCTCAGCCCCTGAGAATTTCACTTCCCTGGAATATGCCAGAGTCTTGCTCACTAAGGCTGAACCCAGCTCTCCTCCCTGCCCAGTGCCACTGGCTTCTCAGCCTCCAAGTCTTGTCCTCAGAGAGGCTGCCCCCCACACCAGTTATTCCTCTCCACATCCCATTCTCTTCCACACAGGACAAACACCACGTGCCACACGCCTCTTCCTCTTTGTTGCTGGCTTCTCACCAGCCTC
>CAUYON010027025.1:0-16047 GCA_963573935.1 Arctocebus calabarensis | reverse complement strand
GCTGAAAGAGCTAAGATTTCCTTAGCGGTAATAATGACATACACTGAATTTTAAAATCTATTTTAATACAGAAAGATCAGTTTCTAACAAATGATAATGTATCACCTGTTCCTTAATATAATGTGTAAATATATTAAATTTCTTTGAAACTGGAAAAAAAAAAAAAAAAAAAAAAAAAAGAAATGGGAATGTCTATCTTATGTCTATGCTACATTGTATTTTGGAAGTATACAACTTCTGTAGTTTCACAGGTTCACAGCAGGAGAGGAATTTTGACTCAGGATGGAACCTACACAGGTCTTGCCTATACTTCATTTATTTAGGTAATATTTAGACAAGACTTCAGACTTTAGGTTCTAGAGTTGATGCCAGAATGAGTTAAGACTTTGGGGGAGCCGTTGGGATGGAATGAATGAATGTACTTTCCCTGTGAGGAGGACATGAATTGTGAAAGCTGGGGTAGAATGTTATAACGTTACTGAATGTTTGTGTCTCTCACCCTAAAATTCATATTTTCAAGCTCTAACACCCAGTGTGATGGTATTAGTAGGTGGGGGCCTTTGGCTCTGTGCCTGTGGCTCAACGGGCTAAGGCGCCAGCCATGTACACTTGAGCTGGCGGGTTTGAATCCAGCCCGGCTCGCCAAACAATGACGGCTGCAACAAAAAAATGGCCAGGCATTGTGGCGGGCGCCTGTAGTCCCAGCTACTTGGGAGGCCGAGGCAAGAGCCTCGCTTGAACCCAGGAATTGGAGGTTACTGTGAGCTGTGATGCCACAGCACTCTATCTAGGGTGACAGCTTGAGGCTCTGTCTCAAAAAAAAAAAAAAAAAAAGAAGGTGGGGCCTTTAACAGGTAATTATGTTTTTCTGTTTGTTTGTTTTGGTTTTTTTGAGGCAGAGCCTCAAGCTGTCACCCTGGATAGAGTACCATGGCATCACAGCTCACATCAACCTCCAACTCCTGGGCTCAAGCGAGTCTCTTGCCTCTGCCTCTCAAGTAGCTGGGACTACAGGTGCCCGCCACAACGCCCGGCCATTTTTTGGTTGCAGCCATCATTGTTGTTGGGTGGGCCCGGTCTGTATTCAAACCCGCCAGCTCAGGTGTACGTGGCTGGCGCCTTAGCCTGTTGAGCCTCAGGTGCCAGCCAGGTAATTATGTTTTAGATGAGTTCATGAAGGTGTCCTTAGAAGAGAAAGAGAGACTTTCGCTAACACCTGAGGCAAGAAGGATACTTATCTTCAAGCAGACAATAGGGCCCTCAGTAGGAAATGAATCTGCCTGCCAGCATCTTGATTTTGGACTTCCAAGTCTCTAGAACTGTTAAAAATAAATGCTTACTGTATAAGCCACCCAGTCTACGGTATTTCGTCATAGCAGACTAAACTGACTAAAACACTAACCCATTGTTGTTTAAAAGTGTGTTACTTCCACAACTTTGTGGATCTCCAGTTTTCCTTCTGTTATTGATTTCCAACTTCCTCCTATTGTGGCTGGAGAGGACATGTTATATGATATTTGTCTTTTTAAATACTGAGACTTGATTTGTGTCCTAACATGAGATCCTATCCTGGAAAGTATCTCATGTACACTTGAGAAGAAAGTGTATTCTGTTGTTGGGTAGAATGTTTGAGGTATGTCTGTTAGATCTGGTTGGTTTATTGGTGCTGCTTAAATCCTTTATTTCCTTACTTATCTTCTGTCTGGTTGTTTTATTCAATACTGAGAGTGGGGTTTTGAGGTCTCCAACTGTTATAGAAGTATCAATTTCTCTCTTCAATTCTGTTAATTTTTGCTCTGTGTGTTTTGAGACAATGTTATTAGGTGCATAGATGTTTATAATTGGTATATCTTTTGCTATATCAAAACTTTTATTAATATATAATGTCCCTTCTATTTTTCTGATGTTAGTATAGCCACTCATGCTCAATTTTGATTATGATTTGCATGGAATATTATTTTCCACCTTTGCGCTTTCAACCTATTTGTGTGTTTGGCTCTAATATGAGTCTTTTTACACAGCATACAGTTGGATCATGTTTCAAAAAGAAAGATCCATGATACCATCCTCCGTCTTGTTGTTTAATCCATTAACATTCTAAGTAATTACTGATAAGAGACTTGTTTCTGTCAATTTGCTATTTGTTTGCTATATGCCTTGTGCTGTTTTGGTCTTTCCTTCTTAGCATTACTGCTTTCTTTTGTGTTTAGTTGGTTTTTTTGTAGTAAAATGTTTTAATTCCCCTCTCACTTCCTTTTGTATATATTCTGTGACTATTTTCTCTGTGGTCACCCTGGGATTACATTTAACATTCTAAAATTAAAATAGTCTAATTTGAATTTATAACAGCTTCAGTGACATATGGAAACTTTGCTCCTACACGGCTCCATCCTCCCTTTTCACTTTTTTATTTACTTTTGGAGGTGAGCTCTTGTTCTATTGTCCAGGCTGGAGTACAGTGGCATTACCATAGCTCACTGAAACCTCAAACTCCTGAACTCAAGTGATCCTTCCACCTAAGCCTTCCCACCCAACTATGGAGGGTTACAGATGTATGGCATCATGTCCAGTTAAGGTTTAAATTTTTTCATAGAGACAAGTTCTCACTATGTTGCCTAGGCTGATCTCAAACTTCTGGCCTCAAGCAATCATCCTGCCTCAGCCTCTGGAAGTGCTGGGGTTACAGTCATGAGCCATTGTGCCTGGCCTCCTTTTCAGTTATTGATGTTACAAAATTACCTGTATTGTGTGTCCAATAAAATGTAGAGTTACAAACAAAAGTTATAATACTATTAGCTTTTAGACTAATAATTGGTTTTTTTTTTTAAGGATTGGTTTCTTAAATCATGTAGAAAACAAAAAGTGGAGTTACAAACTTAAGTTACAATAATGCTAGCTTTTATAAAAAAGCCTTTTTTAGTACTTGCTTTTACTGAGATATTTATCTCTTCTGTTATTTTGTAGTGTCCTTTCCTTTCAACCTTGTAGCACTCCCTAGAGCATTTCTTGCAGTGGGGGTGGGGGTTGGGTGGAGGCAGGTCTAATGGTAATGAACTCCTCCAGTTTTTGTTTATCTGGGAATGACTGAGTTTTTGCCCTACTTTTTTTTTTTTTTTTTACTGTTATTTGCATTTATTTTATGTTGCATTTATTCCTATGCCATAAGTTTTTGTTTCTTCAGTTTCTTCTGGATATCTTTTTCTTCTGTGCTACCTCTTCTTCTGGTTTGGGAATAATCTGTTCCTTTTCAGTAAGGATCATCTCAATGTGGCAGGGGGAGCTCATGTATGGGTTAATGCGACCATGAGCTCTAAGTTCGGTGGTGCATCTTGGGTGCTTTGTTCACTTGGATATGCTCAATGACCACAGAATCTACATCTAAACCCTTAAGTTCAGCATTACTCTCTGCATTTTTAAGCATATGGAGCAAAAATTCAGCACTCTTTTTGGGCCACTGACCCTGTGTTCAGCCCCAGTGTTTGGCCTGGGCACACCTACCAACTCCTCCATTGTAACGTCGGAATGGTACACATTGTTTCTTTCAGGTGACATCCTTCAGATACTTGGTGGCTTTTCGTATATGCATACCCTTGATGGCCTGAGCAGTTTCACATGTGTTCTTAAAGTGAACACGAAGATTTGAGCCTCTTGACTTGCATGACTTTGTGGGGTTTTCTGGGTCAAGTGAATAGTAACCCATTTTCACAGATCACCTCAGGCCACTTAGGGGAAAAGAAGCTGCCCTACTTTTAAAGAACAGTTTTGTTGGCTATAAGATTCTTGGTTGATAGGATTTTTAATTTTTTTTGTCTTCTGGCCTCCAAAGTTTGTGATGAGAAATCTGTTAGTAATCTTATTGAGAATCCCTTGTATGTGACAAATTGCTTCTCTCTTGCTGCTTTCAAAATTATTTGTCTTTTGATGGTTTGATTATAATGTGTCTCAATGTGGATCTCTTTGAAGTTCATTGAACTTCTTGGATATTTATGTCCATATATTTCACCCAATTTGGGAAGTTTTCAACTATTATTTCCTCGAATAATCTCTCTGCCCTTCTTTCTCTTCTTGACTGGCTGTAGCAAGTGGTTCTGATTAATATAGGACAGAATTGCTGCTATCCAAGGAAGTGGAAGGGGAGGGGTATAGATGAAATCCAGGTGTTTTACTAGATTGTCTTTTTAGGCTAGGTATCCAGGGGTGGTTAAAAGAAAATAATCCTATAATCTATGTAGCCAGGATCACCAAAGGCAATTTAATTCAGTTATTTATTCAATTATAAAACTTTCAAAATGTCAGACATTGTTCTGGGCCCTGAAGACATAATGATGAAAAATAGAGGCAAAAAACAAATAAATACACAAGTAAACAAAAAAAAAAAATTGGCAGAGAATGATAAGTGATAATCCTTTCCTCCCCGCAAAGCCCCTCAAACTAAGGCTGTTATGTTGTGACTAGATCTTTCAGACTGTACCATCAAGAAGAGTTCTAAAGGAAGTAATGTTTAAAACCAAGATTAAATTGTCATTAGGGGCTAGCCATGCAATATCTGACTGAATGTCTGGGTTACTTCATCATATAAAGGCAAAAGTAGGAGCTGAATAACAGCAAGGACCCTGATAATAATCCCACCTCACCATTGATGGTATATGCTATTTCCAATATTTTCAGAGCTTTAGTCTGTTTTATGCTACTGCAGCAGAATAACTGAGACTAGGCAATTTATAAAAAACAGAAATTTATTTCTCACAGTTCTTGAGGCAGAGAAGTCCAAGATCAAGGTGCTATCATGTGCTGAAGGATTTCTTGCTGTGTCCTCACATGACAGAAGGCAGAAAAGCAAAAGGAAATACTATATCCCCACATGGTGAAAAAGCAGAAGGGCAAGACAGAACTAACTTCCTCTGTAAAGTCCCTTTGTAAGTGCACCTAATTCACGAGGACTAACTACCGCTTCTTTTTCTTTTTTTTTTAGACAGAATCTCACTTTGTCACCCTCAGTAGAGTGCTGTGATGTTATAGCTCACAGCAACCTCCAGCTCTTGGGTTCAGGCGATTCTCTTGCCTCAGCCTCCCAAGTAGCTGGGACTACAGGCACCCACCACAACGCCCAGCTATTTTTTTTTTTTTTTGAGACAGAGCCTCAAGCTGTCACCCTGGGTAGAGTGCCGTGGCATCACAGCTCACAGCAACCTCCAATTCCTGGGCTCAAGCGAGTCTCCTGCCTCTGCCTCCCAAGTAGCTGGGACTACAGGCACCTGCCACAACACCCGGCCATTTTTTTTTTTTTTTTTTTTTGGTTGCAGCCACCATTGTTGTTTGGTGGGCCCGGGCTGGATTCGAACCCACCGGCTCAGGTGTACATGGCTGGCGTCTTAGCCCGTTGGGCCACAGGCACCAAGCCAAAGCCCATGTTCTTTATATCTACATTGTATAGATAAGAATCCTGGGAACAGAGGCAGGAGAATCACTTGAGCCCAGGAGTTGGAGGTTGCTGTGAGCTGTGATGCCACAGCACTCTACCCAGGGTGACAGCTTGAGGCTCTGGGAACAGAGAGATTAAGTGGTCTCTTGTTGCATATTGGGCTCCCTGGAAGGCAGAGACTGAGGCAGATGAGCTTGCAGGGAAGTTTATTAGAAAGTGCTCTCAGGATCAACATCCCAAGGGGGTGTGGAGAAGGCAGGACTGGGCAGAGAGTTTGAGCTGTGATTGCAATGGCAGTAAGGGGCAATGCCACAGGGAGCCCTGGAGCTGGAGTGTGCTGCAGAGTTGTCCCTGCTGGCAAGAGGGAGCTGAGCTTTTATATTCCTGTGCAGAGGCTGCCCCCAGAAGAGAATGCCACTTTGAAGAAGATGGTTCTTTTTAGCCAAGGGCTATGTCCCCAGGAGACTCATCCAAGAATTGTCAGGCGTTAGCATTTGTAGCTACTCCGGAACAAGTGCGTCAGTCTGGGAAGGAAGGGGGGACCCGAGGTGATACCACTGCACCTCGGGTCCCCCCAAAGTGACATCTACCTCTCCTGGCTCCGACAGCTAGTGCTAAGACAAAAGTGCATTCTCGGCTCGGCGCCTATGGCTCAGCGGGCTGAGGTGCCAGCCATGAACACCTGAACTGGCGGGTTCGAATCCAGCCTGGGCCCGCCAAACAACAATGACGGCTGCAACCCAAAAATGGCCAGGCATTGTGGTGGGCGCCTGTGGTCCCAGCTACTTGGGAGGCAGAGACAGGAGACTAGCTTGAGCCCAGGAATTGGAGGTTGCTGTGAGCTGCAATGCCACGGCACTCTATCCAGGGTGACAGCTTGAGGCTCTGTCTCAATTAAAAAAAAAAAAAAAGTGCATTCTCCCTCTCCAAATATAACATGGGGTTAGGATGTGTTCCCATATGACAGGGACTCTCTCCAGCTGGGGATTGTTGATTGGGAAGAAGCATAACCCACTCAAACCTGATCAAATTAGGAGGGGATGTTGATAAATAGGAATCGTATTGGCATCTGAGAAGAGGGAACACATTCCATTCATTCAAAACCAGTGATCAAGTGTTCACCATACCCTCAAGTTCTCAGTGATGGAGAAGCAAGAAAGTAAACACAAGGTCACCAAGTCCCTTTCCAAAGGAGGAGACGATGTGGAAGGCCCCCTGGCCTGCAGGAGACCAGGCATGACTTGCCCTCTTGAGAGGAGGAGAAGCCAAATCCATCTCTCTTCGTTTCATAAAGAGCCTGCAGAAGAACACTTGGTTAATTCCTCACATGCTTCTCTGCCTAGTACTAGGAAATGAGTAGGTAAAGGCTGGTAACAATTGTTACCACTGGGGAGCAAGTAAGATGGATGGAATAGGAGAGCAAAGGGGAACTTTAATTTCTTCTCCCTCTCTCCTGCCCCGCCTCTCCTTATTTTACTGATGTGCTCAGGGTGTACCTGCTGCATGTAAACGCCTGTGGTGGAGACAGCCCTACTTCCTTCCCAGCTGTGGTTTCAGGTCTGGACCAGCAGCTGGAAAGTCCCTGCTCTATCTTCTTGCTTCCTCTTTAGAGATTCCTCTTGCTGTCAGCTGAGAAGGGGGCTGATGTCCCTGCAGAGTCTGCAAAATGAGGCATGTCTTTGAGAGATTTAGGGAAATGAAAGCGAGTCATTTTGCAGACTTGAACTTCTTACTCTATGTCTGCATTACTTGAATGTTTTCCAACAAAGGTAACTTGTATATCGCCTGTGTAGCGGCTGCTGTCGAGAGGCTTTTTGTTTGTTTGCTTTTTCTTTTTGACATGGCAGATGGAAGACTCAGTCCTGACTTGGGACTTCTGATAGTACAGACCTGTAGGCCAACACTGGTCTTGGGCCAAACTGTGACGATGGCCAAGCTGCCTACAGGAGCCCTTTGTGGCCATGTCCTCCTGCTCTCTTGAATGGTTCTGATTATCCTCCTGAGGACAAGGGTCTCTGCAAGTGGCCTTTCTTCCCATGGGGCTTTAACACTTCCCAGTGGACCTTCTTTGTTCGGGTAAATAAATGCAGGAACACACAACAACTGCTGCTGGTTGTGGCAGATTCTCCCCAGAGGTGGGCTAGTCCCTTGGGGAGAATGAGGTTGGCTTTGGAGATAAGTTGTAGAAACTGTAACAGAGAACAGTGAATATCTCCTGCTCCACATTCAATGGCCACTTTTCTGGCTGCGACACCAGAATTTTACCTTAGGAATTGATCTCTTTTGTTATTAATGTAGTCTTAGTGGGGCTGCCCATCAAGGGTGCCTGCTTCTGATGAGGGGATAGGCTATGTGATCTAAGTTAGATCACTTGGATACTCTGTGCGAGGAACCTGAATCTTGAGTGGATGAATCAAAAATAGAAACTATTGACGGTGCCTGTAGCTCAGTAGGATGACAGCGACATCCACCAAGGCTGGCGTGTTCGAATGCAGCCTGGGCCTGCTGAACAAAAATGACAATTGCAACAAAAAAAATAGCCGGGCATTGTGGCGGGTGCCTGTAGACCCAGCTACCTGGGAGGCTGAGGCAAGAAAATCACTTAAGCCTAAGAGTTGGAGGTTGCTGTGAGCTGTGACACCACAGCACTCTACTAAGGGTGACATAGTGAGACTCTGTCTCAAAAAAAATATAGAAACTATTTGGGGCCAATTCATTCTAGTCCTAGCAGCCTGAGGGAACTGTGTGCTGTTTTCTGCTTCCGAGATCCCTCCAACTGCCCTCTTGCCAAGGCCTTTGAGTCCCTATTACCTCCCTAAGCAATAGCTCAGGCTTTTCAGATATGTGTGTGTGTGTGAGAGAGAGAGAGTGTGTGAGTGTGTGGAGGTGGGAGGTCTTACTCCTTCTTGTGGTATCTTACTTTTGCTGTGGATATGGAGTGGGCAGTGAATGAGCATGCCAGGTTGGGTGTTAGGGGCTGAGAGAGATGGCAGCGTCAGTCAGATTCACATCTGATGTTCCTGAGCTGTGCTGTCAGACTAGACATACACACCCATGGCAGCAAGCCAGGGACAGAATACAGGTAGGGAGGGCCTAAAGCCACAGGCATGAAGACACACCATGTCTGTGGAGGTGCCAATTGGAGGGTTTTATGGCAGGTGGGAGAGAATTTTTTTTTAATTTAAAATTAAATATGTATATATTTTGGCAAAGAATAAAGAATCTGTGGGAATTTTTATGAGAACACAAGCATGTTCTAAGAAATTTCCAATTGGCAGAAAGCCCATTCCATATACGTATCTAGACCTCTTGGCAGGACTCTCTGTAACTATAAAGGGTTCTTTGGTGGAAATTTAGAGAAACACAGACCCATGGTGTTGGGAGCTTTGACAACTACAGACTGTTCTAATCCAGGCCCCCTCCTCTGCCTGCCCTCAGATTCCTTTTAGAGTTGGGCTAGAAGTGGAGCCTCTCAGCTCTATTAGCCTTGACATCTTTCACAGACCCTAATTACGACTACCAGAGTGGACAACCTTGTTAAAAATCATTTACCAGGCAAAGACAACCTCTTCCTCCATGGTAAATACAGTGTAATTCTTCTCACGATGGCAGAGAAAGAAGTCAGTAAAGAAAGCATAGTCTCTCTTTTGGTGTGCCTGAGATTCCAAATGTATGGATTTCCCCCCCTCCTTTTTTTTTTTTTTTAAGAGGTAGGTTCTTGCTATGTTGCCCAGGCTGGTCTTTCATTCCTTGCCTCAAGCAATCCTGATACCTCAGCCTCCCAAGTAACAGAGTAGGTGGGATTACAGGTGTAAGCCACTGCACATGGCTTTGATTGCAAATATATTTATTTCTACTCTGTGCTAGCCATTTGTAATGTTTTGTTTTTTTTTTGAGGCAGAGCCTCAAGCTGCCACCCTAGATAGAGTGCGGTGACATCACAGCTCACAGCAACCTCCAACTCTTGGGCTCAAGCGAGTCTCTTGCCTCTGCCTCCCAAGTATCTGGGACTACAGGCACCCACCACAATGCCCGGCCATTTTTGGGTTGCAGCTGTCATTGTAGTTTGGCAGGCCCAGGCTGGATTCGAACCCGCCAGCTCTGGTATACGTGGCTGGCGCCTTAGCCTGTTGAGCCACAGGTGCCAAGCCGGCATTTGTAACGTTTAATCTTTACCATCTCAAGGTGAATATGGCATCATAATCCCATAGTATGGCTCAAAATTGTTACAGGTCGAAGGTGTATATCATCCCACAATTCATATGTTGAAATTCCAACCCCTAAAGTTGATGATGTTAGGAGGTGTTGCCTTTGGCTCCACTTTCATGAATGGGATTAATGTCTTTATAAAAGGGCTCCAAGAGAACTCTCTAGATCTGTTAATGCCATAGGAGGGTACAGGAAGGTGGCACTCTGCAATTGAGAAGAGAACCCTCACTAGAATCTGCCCATGCTTGCCACCTGATTTCATATTTCCAGCCTCCAGAACTACATTTTTTTTTTGCAGTTTTTGGCCAGGGCTGGGTTTGAACCCGCCACCTCTGGCATATGGGGCTGGCGCCCTAACTCCTTTGAGCCACAGGCACCGCCCCCCAGAACTACAGTTTGTTAGAAATGTATTTTTGTTATTAATAAGCACCGTATCGACAGTGTCAGTGGGTAGGGCGCTGGCCACATACACTGAGGCTGGCGGGTTTGAACCTGGCCCTGGGCCAGCAAAAACAACAATGACAGCTGTAACCAAAAAATAGCTGGGTGTTGTGGCAGGCACAGTTAGTCGCCAAACCAGATGTGTTCCTAGTGTCTTTATAAAGAAGAAGGGCAGCTCCCATATCATCTGATAAGGTGTCCTGCAGAATGTTGCAAATTACAGAGGTGCTGTTGGCAAAGAGGCTATGGATGGGCCTGGCAGTCTGGACCTGGCCAAACCTGCTGCCTGGCCACTTGTCTGACTACCTCATTCTGACCTAACGTGTCTCCCTGCAGGCACTCATGCCTTTCCCTAGCACACCCAGCCTGAGAGCCCAGCCCGGCACCAGGACAGCAGGGTAGCCTTCCCTGACTCCTGGATTGGAGTCTGTGTGGCGACTGCTACTTGTGAGGTCCCTTTGGTGGCAAGAGCATCATCTCCCACCCCAGCCTTCCCAGGACGTCCTGTACAGCAGTAGCTAATACCACTGTGCACAGGCTGGAGCGAGCAGACAGTGTCTTGTCGCCAGGTCCTGAACACTCTGAACCCAAGCCTGTGTCCCGGGTGGTATTGGGGCGGTGAGAAGCCTCCGGGGCACAGAGCCAGGGATCCTGTTACCCTCTGAAAAGGTGCTGATTCTGCTACTTTATTGCCAAGTTTGTTTGGCACTTTTTGTAACTTTCTTTCCATTATATGTTTCGCTAAGGGAAGACAGTCCACTGTGCCCTGAATACCCACACCTTTCTCAGAGTCCCACTGTGAATGTGCAGGCCTGGGAGGAAGAGCTGGAGTTTTTGTTGCTAGAGGGTGGGGGCCCTGTTTTGGAGTCTCTGATCAGCCTGGATGAGGGATGGTCTAATTTAGCCCAGGAAGGTGGAGAAGCTCGGCCAAGAATCCAAGGCTTGCCAGGATCTGACCTGACTGGACACTCCAAGAAGCGAGGAGCTGCATCTACTCACTCCCTGCTCACTCCCAGCATAAGGCCTTGCCCTTAGCTGGCACTTGAACTGTGTGTGATAAAGGAATGGCTGAAGGACCAACAGACCCAGTTCTCTTGCCTCTCAGGCAGGTGTCCTTGACCTTGCCTTACTTCCCAAATTCCTGCTCTGTCTGGGAATTGAAGCCTCTACAAGTGCCCAGGTGGCAGCTGAGCTCCTCCCTTGGTCCCCTGCCCTGCACCCCTCTACCTGGGGGCTACATCTCAGCATCCCCACTGCCCAGCAGGGAAGCCTTCACAGAGACAATAAGCCCTGGAGGTTTGCCCACTGATGGATCTGGTGTGTGCGCAGAATGTTCTGGCACCTGGTTCTTTCTTCACTTGGAGAGAAGGGAGTCAGTTGTCTTCACTTGGGTTCCCCCAGAGCAGACCCAAGACCAGGAGTTACTTGTAATTACTTTATTTGGGAGATGATGCTAGGAAACCCAAAGTCCAGGTGAGGGAGGAGGGAAGTGAGCCAGGGAGGAAGGAAAATCAATAAAAGGTGCTAATGAGCAGGTTATCACAGCTCTGGACAGCTAGGAGCTAGAACTCAGTCCCCAGGGGGGACCTTCTGAGGGACTGCACAGAACACAGCAAAGGATGGCCCCCTGAAGGCCAGGAGGCTTTTTTTTTTTTTTTTTTTTTTGAGACAGTGCCTCAAGCTGTCACCCTGGATAGAGTGCTGTGGCATTGCAGCTCACAGCAACCTCCAATTCCTGGGCTCAAGCGAGTCTCTTGCCTCCACCTCCCAAGTAGCTGGGACTACAGGCACCCGCCACAACGCCCAGCCATTTTTTGGTTGCAGCCGTCATTGTTGTTTGGCCGGCCCAGGCTGGATTCGAACCCGCCAGCTCAGGTGTACGTGGCTGGCACCTTAGCTCATTGAGCCACAGGCGCCAAGCCAGGCCAGGAGGCTTTAATCATCCATCAGCAACTGCTCCTCACTGGTTGCGGTTTGAATCTAGGATGTTAATTTTCTTGCTCTCCTAGTCTGCTAGAGACTAGGTCCAGCTGCTAGAGAGAGTTCCCAGGCTCAGAGGAGCTGTGCTTGAGGTCAACAGCTGTGGGTGACCTCCAGGTGAGCCATGGGGATGGTTGGGGGGCACTGAGAGCATCTGCTAGAGGGATGCTCCCAGCATCATCACACTCTCTTGATCGTCCCATCCTTCTTAGGCCAGGCTATCTACAGGTGTGGTGTGCACAGAGGCAGCAAAGTCATCTGATGGGCACAGCTTGAGTCTGGGACTCTGGCCTCCTCCCAGGCAGACAGCCAAGTCCCCACAAACAGCACCAGCATGAACTATGAAGTCAACAGTTCTCCGCCTATGAGGGGCTGCTGAATGTCAAGGGTGATGATGCTGCGGGATAAGGAAGCACTGTGAGTCTTCAAGGCAATGGGAAGTCTCGTACCAGATGGGGTGCACACCTGGAGGTGCAGGGTCAACTGTCCTGGTTGTCAGTGTTCAGCGTTAACTTCCTGATGACCCTGAGCAAATTGCTTGGCCTTTCTGGGCGTTTGATGACTGATCTAACATTAACAATATAACAATGTTGAGGCCTTATGGCTTAACACACTTTATAGACTTGGACTCTCAGAGCTTCCTCCACTCTACTCAAATCAGGTAATTTTAACCTTATTTTTGAGTTGAAACAGAGGTCTCGGGAGGTGAGTGACTTTCTTCAGATCACTAAGTGACCTTGAAGTGGCAGTAAATGATTTTTATTCTGCTTTTCTTTCTTTTTTTTTCTTTTTGAGACAGTGTCTCCCTTTGTTGCCTCCAGTAGAATGCCATGGCTTCCTAGCTCACAGCAACCTCAGACTCCTAGGCTCAAGTGATTCTCTTGCCTCAGCCTCCTGAGGAGCTGGACTATAGGCACCCAGCACAATGCCCAGAGACGGGGGTCTTGCTTTAGCTCGGGCTGGTCTTGAACTTGTGAACTCAGGCAATCTGCCTGCCTCAGCCTCCCAGAGTACTGGGATTACAGGAGTGAGCTACCGCACCCGGCCTATTTTGCTCTTCTTTACCTGAATCCAGGCCCAGTCTTTAGTGAATTGCAGTAAAAATGCAGACCAGGTGACTTGCTGAGGGATATGGTGACACTGGATGGGGAGTAATCCATTACTTATAAAAATATTTTTTTGAACCTTAGTGGAAAAGTTCATTTCTTCATTCGTTTCTTCATCCATCTGTACATCAAAGTTTTGTGAGGCCTCTAATATATGTTAGGCATATTGCTAGGCAGGACAAAAATGGTAGGGGATGAGGGGAGGCACCTGCCATGACTCTTGCCCTTAAGAAAGTCACAGTATGTAAGAAGACAGACATAGGCACAGTGGCTCACACCTGTAGTCCTAGATCTGGGAGGCTGAAGTGGGTGGATCATCTGAGCTCACAGGTTCGAGACCAGCAAGCAGAGCAAGAGCAAGACCCTGTCTTTAAAAATAGCCAGACATTGTGGTAGGCACCTGTAGTCCCAGCTACTCGGGAGGTTGAGACAAGGGGATCCCTTGAGCCCAAAAGTTTGAGGTTGCTGTGAGGTATGACTCCAGAGCACTCTACTGAGGGTGAAAAAAAAAAAAAACCCAAAAAGCAAAAACAAAACCCCCCCCCAAAACCACAACCACAGCAAAAAGTCACTTATATCTTTAACTTGTGAATATTTTTCAGTCTTCTGCTAGTCCTTACTGAAAAGAAAATGCTCATAAAAAGGAGACCTCTTAAAGAGGCGGGGGGACACACGCCCCACATGGTGGGGATGGGAGTTTGGGGACAAACTTTAGCAACTCACAGTTTTTTGGCAGGTTACATGTGCACGTGTGGGCGGGGTACGTGGGGGCATGCCTGGTTGCATGCTCTCTGAGCTGGGATCAGAGTTCCTCCCCCACATCCCCCTTTGTGTCTCCCTGGGCACAGGAACTCTGTAATCACATCCAGCCTGGGACTGTAACCAAACACAGCATGCCCCCAACCTCCGCAACCTCTTTGTTTGATCTTCCCCCTGGAGATACAGGTCATGAGGAAGACAAGGGGAAGGGGGTCAAACTGCAGGGAGTGTGTGGGGCGCTTCCTTTGAATCGGCTTTTAATTCAGAAACTGAAAACAAGATGCCATTTCCCAAGGCCTCCTGAGAGGCCTGCTGCTCTGTGTTAAAGAAGCTCAGTCTCAGAATCCTGAAGCTGGGGCCACCCTGGATGTCGCTAGTCCAAGAAGGTATGGTGACTTCTGTGACATCATACAGCAGAGAGGGACAGCTTTGCTACTCACGGAGAGGGTAGAGCTACTCATGGAGAATGATTCCAGAAACTTCCCCCACCAGTTTCTTGATGACATCTGAACTGCCTTGTCAGGAACTGAGCCTTTTTTTACTTTCATTTTTTTGAGACATAGATTCACTTTGTCACCTCCAGTAGAACACCGTGGAGCCATAGCTCCCAGCAACCTCAAACTCTTGGGCTCAAGTGATCCCCTTGCCTCAGCCTCCTGAGTAGCTGGGACTACAAGCGCCTGCCACAATGCAGGGGCTAGTTTTTTCAGTGACAGGGTCTCACTCTTGCTCAGGCTGATCTTAAACTTCTGAGGTCAAGCAATCCTATCTTGGCCTTCCAGAGTACCAGGATTACAGATATGAGCTACCATGCCCGGTCTGGGAGCTAGCCTTCTAATGCACCATCAGAGATCAGCTTGACAAGCAAATGTTCCAGGGAGCAAGTAGGGAAAAGGGAACTCATTTATGCTAGGGTGTAGATGACTGATATTAAGGTCTTTGACACCAAGAGTTTTAAGTAGGGGGCAGAGGAAAAGAGGTCAGAAGGGCACTGGATCCTGCAAGATCAAGAGGTGACCCAGGGCTTAGCTTAGACTCTAGGCCCTAGAGGGAGGAGGGCCAGAGCTGGGAGGCTTTAGGCACCAAAGAGAAACTACTGCTCTGTAAGTCCTCTAGGCCACACGTCCTGTGTCTGATTTTCTCTTTCCTCTGGAAGGAAGCTGTGGCTTTCTAAAGTGTCAAGTCAATCTTTGAGTGTAACCTGTTGCCTTCTAGAGAGAATGTGTTTTAGATTTATTTTCATACTGCCTCTAAAAGTATGAGCAGGGTCGTTCACTTTACCTCTTAGGTCTGGTGGCTGCCTCAGCTAACTGTACAGCAATACTTCCTTCCTGTAGCCCTGTGGGAAATGAGGTATTTCTTTGGGTGAGGTTTGTGTTTCATCCTATTTTGTTTTTTTAATAATTTAAGCTCCTAGTTTTATGTATCTAATCTCTTCATACCTTCAATATGAAAGTAGTTTCAAGGGACATTTTATATCCTCTGAGTGTATTACTAATATAATTGTTTATAATTTAAATTTAATATTTTTTCTTTAGTGTTTTTAATTACTTAAGAAATACATAATCACTGTAAAAATTCAAAAAATAGAAATGTATATGGAGTAAAAAGTAAACATCACATTATCATTTTTCTATTGGTAAATGTGGACACTGTTAGCACACTGATGTATTTTTTTCTTTTTTAAACAAAAAAGGGATTATAAGTTACATTAGCAGGTCTGTGAATTCTTAAACATCCCTGAGACCATTTCAGGTCAGTTATTTTTGGAACAATACCAAGACATCATTTGCTTTTTTGCACACTGTTGACTTTTGCACTGATGCTGCAAAAAGCAAATATCAGTAACAATACTGGTACCTTAGATCTATCAGTAGCACCAAACTGTCCTAGTGGGCATTGTATCCTTCACTACTACAATCTCAGAGGAACAGAAATGCCAGAATCTTCCCTAAAGAAGCAGTAAAGATGATGAATTTTATTAAATTTCTTTTTTTTTTTTTTTTTGAGACGGAGCCTCAAGCTGTCGCCCTGGGTAGAGTGCTGTGGCATCACAGCTCACAGCAACCTCCAATTCCTGGGCTCAAGCGAGTCTCTTGCCTCCGCCTCCCAAGTAGCTGGGACTACAGG
>CAUYON010027023.1:0-15668 GCA_963573935.1 Arctocebus calabarensis | reverse complement strand
GAAACTTATTAAATGTAGAGTATCAGTGTCTTTATATAGTGATCAAGAAAATGCCATGAAGGCTATCTGTAACAGTACAATCAAAACATTTCTGAATGTATATGAATCGTGCCCTATGATTGCACCAATGTACAGAATTATGATTTAATAAAATTATAAAAAAATAAAAAAAAAAGATGGATAATCCTGGTCTCCAAGAGGATAGGTGCTACCTGAGGTCATAGCCAGGGGAGAGACAGACTCAGGCTTGACCCACTTAACCTTCCTTTTTCTTCTTACTCTATCCTATCTGCTTTTTAAGAGCTAATTTGAATCTCAGACATAAAGAATCTGCTAGCATCATCAAGAAAAGTGAAAATTGAAACGACATCAGCCATTTGGGGAACTACAGGCATGGATTTCTCCAGCATTTAGAGGTTTCCAGCCTCACGTCATTTCCCTGGTCTCAAGGGAGGGCTGCAGGTTTGAGAGGAGAAGGATAGGTTGGCTCAGAAGGCTGGGTTTGGATTCAGTTCACCGCTCATTTTTACAATCTTGAGTAGATTATTTAGCTGATCTGAGATTCTGCTTATTCAAAGGTAAAGGGAAAAGTAATAATGTAGTATTATCAGGGTGGGGGGGGCGGTATTCTTAAGGTTTCCTAGCCAAAAGGCTTCCCGTTGGTGCAGCTGATAGGATGCAGCAGAGAGAGATTGAAAGGAGAGAGGAAAGAGAAATCAAAGTATCTCTATCCTCAGCCCTCGGCTTTGGTCCAGAGCGTCCAGGAATGGCTGCCTCTCCTCCAGTTCCAGCTCCTTCAAACCCCGATCTGAGCTGCTGCCAACCAGCTTCATCAATATCTCCAGGTTCTGCCTGACTCCCCTGGGATTGACCATCCTCCAGGGTTCCAGCTGCCCCCTGGCTCTGACGCCAGGCTCTGAAGTATTGCCTCCCCTCTCCGTGCCTCCACTCCTGGGGAGCCAGCAGCTTCCTCCACCTGCTGATGCTGGTTTCACCTTCCCTGGTTTGCTCTGCTGATCTTTCTGGCACTTTGTGACCAGTTCTTCATTTGACATTCCATTTGTTGAAACACTCAGCCTTGGTTCTGTACATATCTTTCTAAGACATATTTTAAAGACGTGATTGTAGTTTTTGCTCCTTTGAAAGCATTGGGTAAGATGGCTTATGCCTGCAATCCTAGCACTCTGGGAATTCAAGGCAGGAGGATAGCTTGAGGTCAGGAATTCAAGACCAGAGTAAGAGTGAAACCTTTTCTCTACTAAAAATAGAACAAAATTGTGGTGGTACCTGTGGCTCAAAGGAGTAGAGCAACTGCCCCATATATCGGAGGTGGTGGGTTCAAATCCAGCCCTGACCAAAAACTATATATAAAAAAATAGAAATAATTAGCAGAGCATGGTGGTGCATGGCTATAGTCCCAGCTACATGGAATCTGAGGCAGAAGGATCCCCTGAACCCAGGAGTTTGAGGTTTCAGTAAGCTATGATGAAGCCACTGCACTCTAGCCCAAATGACAGGGAAGGAAGGGAGGGAGGGAGGGAAGGAGGGAGGGAGGAAAAGAAAGAAAGAAAAGAAAAAGAGAGAAATCCTTACAAAGATATTCTGTACACAGTGGGGTGGGGATAGGCAAAAAAATAAAAATAACATAAAGCATTCCTTGAAAAGATATAGTATTTCCATATGTAAGCAAGAGTGTTAAGTATACTATTGTCTATAAAAAAAAACTATAGCAAGGGAACTAAATTTTCACTACTAGGGAAATAAAGTTTGAGGCATCATATGATAAAATACTGCATCTATATAAAAGTATCGATATTAAGGTATAAAGTCACTTTAAACATTATAGAAATGTATTTACACAAAAAGATGATAATAATACGCACAAGGACAATTATAAAGACCACAAGTAGGCTGGACCCAATTTTGCTGATATAGGTGTTTTTTTTTGTTGTTGTTTGTTTTTGTTTTTTTTTAAGACAAAGCCTCAAGCTGTCACCCTGGGTAGAGTGCTACAGCATCATAGTTCACAGTATCCTCCAACTCCTGGGCTCAAGCAAGTCTCCTGCCTCCCCCTCCCAAGTAGCTGGGACTACAGGTGCCCACCACAATGGCTGGCCAATTTTTGGTTGCAGCTGTCATTGTTGTTTGGCGGGCCTGGGCTGGATTTGAACCCACCAGCTCAGGTGGACATAGCTGGCACCTTAGCCACTTGATCCACAGGCGCTAAGCTTTTTTTTTTTTTTTTTTTTAGTAGAGACAGAGTTTCACTTTATCACCCTTGGTAGAGTGCCGTGGCTCACAGCAACCTCCAACTCCTGGGCTTGCGTTATTCTCTTGCCTCAGCCTCCCAAGTACCTGGGGACTACACGTACCTGCCACAATGCCCGGCTATATTTTTGGTGCAGTTTGGCCAGGGTCGGATTTGAACCCGCCACCCTCGGTATATGGGCTGACTCCCTACTCACTGAGCCACAGGTGCCACCACTTTTATAGGTCTTTATCTAATGGTCCCATAACATAAAATTTAAAAGAATTTATTTCTTCCTCAAAAATAGTGTTCTCAGTTCAGTACAGCAAAAGGCAACCATTTCTGTCTGATGGCCATCAGAGTCCCTCATACTAGGAATGCCCATCTTCTATTCACATTTCCAGAAAGATCCACAGAAGTTTCTTGGGCCATAGACTCTCCCTCCCACTTTTATGCTCAGAAGGGGGGAAGGAGGAATTAAAGTTGGGAGCTTGATTAATGGGATCAGGCAGGGTTTTCTGGAATTTTTCATGTGTCTGCAGCAATGTTTCTGTATCCTTTTTTTCTGGATTATAGAAAAGAAGAACACATTTTCTGGAATATATGAACCTAAGATTGGAAATCCAGATGCAGTCCACATTGAAAAAGTGCTGCAATCATTAGCTGTATGTGTGTGGTGGAGCTAGAGGAGCTAGACACAGACACAGACACAAACATAGACACACGTTTTTCATCTGTTTTGTTTCCCCAGCAAATTAACTATAATGACTACTTTTTTTTTTCTTTTTTTTAATTGTTGAATCATAGTTGAGTACATCAGTGCAATCAAAGGGTACAATGTGCTGGTTTCATATACAATCTGAAACATTTTCATCAAACTGTTTGACATAGCCATCATGTCATTTTCGTAGTTATTTTTTGAAGACATTCGTATTCTGCAGTTAGGCGAAACTTACAATGACTACTTTTCCAAAGTAAAGAATAGATATGTACACTGCTTTTGTCCATTTGTTCACAAGTATTTTATGTTTCAATAATTTTTCAAAACAGTTATTCCTGAATATAAAATTTCAAACAATGGAAAACATTCTTATGATTTGAAATGAATCTGTACTTGTCACTGGTCAGACTCTTACAACCAGACTCTAAGGGATCTGTGATTCACAGAAGGGAGCATATTCTCCAGACATGTTCTTGCAGGTGAGAAACATGTGGATATGTACACCTATACACACACACAAATGCGTGCGCGCGCACACATACAGTCTTTTCCAAAATGGTAATCATAGTCCTTATCTTCCTTTGCGATTTGTCTATTTTTTAAAAATGGGCACCATATTGATTCTCACAATTTTGGCATATTTACCATTTTTACCATTCATGTATAAATTCATGTGAATTCTCAGTGGAAATAATTTGCCCATTTCTCTCTTTTTTTTTTTTTTTTTTTTGAGACAGAACATCAAGCTGTCACCCTGGGTAGAGTGCTGTGGCATCACAGCTCACAGCAACCTCCAACTCCTGGGCTAAAGCGATTCTCCTGCGTCTGCCTCCCAAGTACCTGGAACTATAGGCACCTGCCACAAAGCCTGGCTATTTTTTGGTTGCCATCATTGTTGTTTGGCAGGCCGGGCTGGATTCGAACCCACCACCTCAGGTGTACGTGGCTGGTGCCTTAGCTGCTTGAGCTACAGATGCAAAGCCAAACCATCTCTTTTTTTAAGGTATTCACAACAACAAGTAGGCTGGACCCATTTGTAGATACTAACCCATAGAGACTGCAAATATTTTCCACAATGATTTGACACAATTAATACTATTTTTTAAAACTTAGAATTGGTTTTACAACTTCACTAATATTGTGCCTTAAAAAGTACATCGATCATCTTTTTTTTTTTTTTAGAGACAGAATCTCAGTTTGTCACCCTCAGTAGAGTGCTGTAACATCATAGCTCACAGCAAAGTCAAGTTCTTGGGCTTAGGTGATTATCTTGTCTCAGCTTCCCAAGTAGCTCAGACTACAGGTGCCCACCACAAGGCCCAACTATTTTTTTCTTGCAGTTTAGCCAGGCGGGGTTTGAAGCCCCCCCCACCCCCCCGGTATATGGGGCTATCGCCCTACTCACTGAGCCACAGGTACCGCCCAGTTCATAATTTTTTTTAAAAGATTACTCCCTAGAAGCATTTAATGGCAGACCCAAGGATTATTACATCATTTAGTGCCCAGAAAGCATGAGGACAAAATAGGAAAACTTTCAATAGGGAGGTAACAAGGCTGTCTTCCTGATTTACTTAATCTTTCCTATAGTCACTAGCCCTATCTGAATAATGGTGATAATCTTGGGTACATTAAATGCCAGTTAGCATCCAACAAGCAACAAAAAAATCTGTCTCCTAAAAGAATGAAATACTTTGAAAAACACCTTGGATTGGCTGTACTATAAGCCTTGAGGGAAATGAGAGCATTAACAGCCCTGCAGGCATCAAGTCCAAATCCAAAAACACTTTAAGTATTTCCAAATTTAACTGCTTATCTGGAGTGGACAAGTTGTCTCCCTGATTAACATAAACTCTCCTTAAAGTTAGTTCCCTGATCTGAATCATTGACATAATGATGTGTAACTTGAGTAGCTCTAGGATTCAAGGGTGTGAAATATAAAGTACACTGGCTCTAAATAGTCCAGTACACATTGCTTTGTCTCTGACTCACCTGTCCCAAGGCCAACATCCGAGCTTCTACCTAAGCTCATGCACTACTTCAGGGATCAGACAGTTCCTACAGACAGGTCTCTTGGCACAAAGCCAGGATTTCATCTCCTCTGTCATCGTCATCATCAAAAGGGGTGTGGAGAGGAGCCACAATAGCAGGGAGGTGTGATGTGTCTATTTTTCAATCCCTGGAGGCCATCTTCTAAAAGGCGGGCTACTCAGGGTTGCTCTAGGGAGGGCTAGATATGGAACCTCATTCTAATCCACTTATCTGGGGAAGAGACTTAGGCTCTGTGAGTATTACTTTGGTCATCTGTGACGTGAAAATGACCATAACATCTTTATAGAACTGCCCAGAGGGTAAGTGAGAAAACCTGTCCAGAGTATATGGTGTGGAGTGCGACTTCAATGGCCCTTCAGATGTAGAGACCAAGAATGGCTCCTTGTGGCTCAAGGAGTAGGGTGCTGGTCCCATATACCAGAGGCGGTGCATTCAAACCTGGCCCTGGCTAGCAGAGCCCCAGGGCTAAGGAAACATTGTAAAAATTATTTGTCATTGTTTCCCATTATAAAAAAACAGACATCTAGTTGAAGAAAGACAATGTCTCTGTCATATGCCTTGCCTTCAAAGTTTTGTAGACAGTAATTTTTGTACTTTGGGGATGTTTTGACAAGATCCTAAGAGCTGTTCAATATTATGGCCCTGAGCAGATCCATCTCTGGGTCCCGGCTTTGGGAAGTTAAGCGTGTCTTTGAACTCACCTGGTGAGCTAGCTGAGTGTGATAGAGCCCGCCCAGGAAGCAAGGTATGGTATTTTGCGTAGCTGTTGTTTCTGGACTGCTCACGTTTTTCCTTATAGTCTCCCAACCACCACTGCAAGATCTTCAGAATATGTATTGTCCAACCATATCGCAGCAGGATTTTAGCCATCTGCTTTCTCCTTAAGAAACCAACCATTACTAACATTTGTCTGACACAATTGTCCATTATATCACTCAATGATAAATAAGTTCTTTTTTATTAAATCATAGCTGTGTACATTAATACAATCATAGGGTACAATGTGCTGGTTTCACATACAATCTGAAATGTTTTCATCAAACTGGTTAACATAGCCTTCATGGCATTTTCTTAGTTGTTGTTTTAAGACATTTATATTCTGCATTTAGTAAGTTTCATCTGTACCCTTCTAAGATGCACCGTAGGTGTGGTCCCACCAATTACCCTCCCTCCACCCATCCTTCCCTCTCCCCTTCCCTCCCTTGTTCTCTAAAGTAGAAATAAGTGAGTAAAAAGTAAAATGAAGATACAGACAACTTCAAGGGTTTAATCTAAGACGAGATGGTTCTTTCCAATAATTTATTTTCATTGGAGTTTTTCTAGCAAGCAACTAACTTTTAACCTTGATCAAATTGAGTCCGCCTCTCGGCCCTGCCACGCCCTGCCGCCCGACCCACTCCACTACCCCGCCCCACCCCAGGGCCTCATCCCGCCTTGTCACCTCCCCGCCCCGTCGCCCACCACCCCGTCCCGTCCGTGTCACCCTGTCCCGCTTCCCCGCCCCCTGCTCCCACTGTTCCCACACCCATCTCCGCAATGCTTCACCTCCTGCCATCCCCCACCTGTCCCTCCCGCGCCTCTAACCTTTTGTCATGTCACGCCCAAGCTCTGCCCCTCGAGCCTTGTGAGTGTGGCCTCCCCTTTGCCTTCCTCTCTCGGTCTCTTTCTTCCCCTTCACTTTCAAAGTTCCATAAAGAGTTTCCCCATTCCCTGTTAGCACTGTTCACAACCACCAATGTTCTAGCCCATTAAATATGGGTTGTTTCTTATCTGGATCTTTTTTCTTTCTTTCTCTTTTTGATTGCTGTAGGCTAGGACTTCTAGTACTGTGGTGAAAAGAAGTGCTGAAAGTGGGTATTTTTGCTTTCTTCTAGTTCTTAGGGAGAATGCTTTCAACTTCTCCCCATTCAAACTGGATTGGTTTATCTTTTATGGCTTTCAATATTTTTAGGTATGTTCCTTCTATGTCTTTATTTCTGTCGTGAAGGGTGCTGGATTTTATTCAATGCCTTTCTGCATCTATTAAAATGATCCTGATTTGCTTTTAATTCTGATTATGTGATTGTGACTCATGTTTATTGTCTTTAACTGTCCTTGTATCCTCCAATGAACATGATTTGATCACCATGGTTTTGTGTGTGTGCGTGTGTACTGTTGGATTCGGACTGCCAGTATTTTATTGAACATTTTGCATCTATGTGGTTTATTTGACAGAATAATCTTTCAACATTTAGCAGTCCTTATGTATCCTGAATTTCACTCATCATCATGAACTAGGGTCACTTTTTTTTTTTAGGAATAAGTTTTAGACTGCCATGTTTATTGATTTTTCTGCCCAACCGCTCTGTCTCTCTCTTTTGTTTCATTTTAGTTTTGTTTAGCAGGATTTAGGGTACATTTATTCACAGCAGATATTTTCAGACTGCCTTTGAAATCTATTACATTAGGAGGTCAGTTCCTGCCCCAAGTCCTGACTCTCCTACAACAACCGTCAACCATATCATTTACATTTGCTATTTACGAAGGGGCACCAAATACATCCTGCTCTGGAATTTCGCATCCAACTTGAGTGGGACTTTCAGGGGCTACACCCTCTGGCACAACTGACTGGAATATTCAAAGGAGGTTCTGTAGCTGAGGAATAGTGGTGAATAGTGGTGAATTCATTTTATTGTAGAAGAACTTCACTGTTTTTTTTTTTTTGTTCCTTATATAATTTATAAATAGGACAAGCTTTCTTAATATTATTATATATTTGGAATACAAACAATCAAGGTGGTTTATATGAGAAATTAAAATAAAAATTATAGTGTTTTAAGCGTTTCCCTCTATGAAGGACCATACCATTTCTCAACCCCAACAGCTCTCCCTTTATTTTGCTAATCATGGGCCTCATGGCTTACTGATTTTTGTTGGAGAACTACATTATAGCTCATTTTCTCCTCAGTCATTTCATAAATTGTTAAGGATAACTAGGATGTAAAAATTTTAGGGCAAACTTTTGCTGAATCCCTTAACTTATTGAGTGGTTTTAGTAATGATTGTAGAGGCCATAATATTAAATTTTATTAGTAATAAACTGTTTTAATGAGCATTTTATGCTTTTAAAATTTTATTTAAAAACTAAATAATTTTTATTTATTTAATAAACATTAATAGATCAGTAGTAGCCAACTAAATCCCATAAAAGTGGAAACTAGTAGTAAGCTTAACAAAGAAGCGATGAACACCATTTATAAAACAGAACTTGCAAAATCTAAGCAAAAGATTTAAATAGTAAAAAATAAAGGAAAACAAATATTATGCTTTTACATGTATTTATGATAACAATCATTCCAAAACTATAATTTAAATGTTGTGCAAATCTGATGAGATTTTCAATATTTTTTGAAGATGATGTGGGTGATCCATTAAATATATATTATGACACTTAGAATAATAAATGCACCTTAATTACCAATACTAGGAACAAATTGAAATTAATTTGGGGGGGGAGGCTTTGCCTCATCATGTATGAAAACTTAAAAGAAATGTTTAGCTCTTTTAAACAAAGTAGCATGATGATACTAATATTGAAACACAGGAAAAAAATAACTTCTAAGAAATAAAATTTATTCTATAGTATTTACTTTTATTGTATAATTGAGAGTGTAATTAATAAACAATGCTGGCATAATTGGTCATTTATGTAAGAGAAAGCAAATATGAAATATAGCAAGAAATTACAAATACAAAGTTGAGGTGGAATAAATGCTGAAATATTTATTAAAATAGTAATAGTATCAAAAACTAATCATAGATATAATTATTTAGTATAATATTTTTAGTATAACAACTTTTTATATTTTTAGTATAACACTTTTTTAGTATAACAACATGTTAGCAAAGGTAGAAAAGGCCTAAATTACAAAGGAATGTCAGTGTTTGACAGTGACATAATATGAAAATATGAAGACAGTATGGGGAAATACACTGGAAAAAAGATAAAAATAACATAATAGATCACATGCACGAATCAAATTACTGTGTAATGGTTAGTGTCTAAAATACATACAAATGCAAGATTGATTACAAAATAAACACCTCATAGAAACATGTCATGTGCATTGTTGTTATAAAATAATAGATGGAAATAGAAATTAAATGTCCAGAATATATACAAATTCACTCAATTTTGTTAGTACTCAGGCAAAGGCAAATTAAAGTAACTGAGATACAAATACTTATTCAAATTAATATAAATCAATGGGTAAAACTCTAAGTGCTAGTTTAAATGCATTCAAAAACCCACTCCCAGTCACTACCAAAAAACATGAAATCCAACAGATATGTTAGAATGCATGTCTTAATATTTGCAGAAGCAATAAATAATATACCCACTTTTATCTACCTTTCCTATCTCTAAGAATCAAAAACTCCCCCACACATACATACTCCATAAACATAGGCATATGTGTATACCCAGAGTGCACTAATAAGAAAATCTATTATAAAATTGAGGCATAAGAAATATTAATCTTGAATTTATGTAAATGTCAAATGACAGCAGACAGGCTGAAATAATGATGATAGATAACACTTCTCCATCATGAAATACTAAGGTACTGTGGAAAAGACTGAATTATTTGTTTTACTTTGCATGGTTAGAATTATATCACATATTTCATAACCAAAAAAGAAAGCTATAAGGAAATATGTATTTTCTGTTACCATTAAAATAAATATATTACTATATTTTACTGGTTATTTTTATAGCACTCACAAATGATAGCAGGAGCAAGGAAAATATTGTCATGAAAAAGAAAGAAAACAAGTATTGTGGAAGTTTAAAAAAATTATAGCAAAGTAGAAAAATATACTTGACATGATATTAATTAAAAAATAGAATATAAAATGTCTCTGATATTAATATATAAATTAAGGAAAAATTTAAAGATTACATAGAAGTTCATTGTATAAATGACAGTAATTTAAATATAGAGTGAAATTATGAAAGTATTTAAAAATACTATTTCTAATAAATAATGATTAAAATAATGCATAAGTCCGATAGCCTATTTTGAATACTTTTACTATGAATTACTCTAGTATAAATCTATTTCTATTTTTAATATTCTTTTTTTTTTTCTTGCAGTTTCTGGCCAGGGCTGGGTTTGAACCCACCACCTCTGGAATATGGGACCTGGTGCCCTACTCCTTGCACCACAGGCATCGCTCTAAATCTACTTTTTATTTATTGTTGGGGATTCATTGAACCAGGTTACATTGATTGCATTTGTTAGGTATAGTCACTCTTATAATTGTGTCCCACTCCCAAAAGGTGTGTCACACACCATGGTCCCCCACCCCCTCCCTCTTTTCCACTGTCTTCTCTCCCCTTCCCCCAACCCCCACTGTGTACTATGTCATTAATTGTCCTCATATCATAATGGAGTACATAGTATTCTTGCTTGTCCATTCTTGTGATGCTTTATTAAGTATGAATAATGTGTTCCACTTCCATACAGGTTAATATAAAAGATGTAGAGTCTCCTATCCAATACAATCAGGCAAGAGAAAGAAATAAAGGACATCCAAATGGGACCACAGGAGGTCAAACTCTCTGTCTTTGTGGAAGATATGACCTTATACGTAAGGAATCCCAAAGCCTCAACCCCAAAAGTCCTGGAAGTGATTAAAAAATACAGTAATGTATCAGGATATAAAATCAATGTCCACAAATCAGTAGCCTTTGTATACTCCAATAACAGCCAAGATGAGAAGCCAATTAAGGACACAATCCCCTTCATAGTAGTGTCAAAGAAAATGAAATACCTACGAATATACCACACAAAAGAGGTGAAGGACCTCCACCAAGAAAATTATGAAACTACAAGAAAAGAAAAAGCAGAAGATATTAACAAATGGAAGAACAGACCACATACCATCCTCATAGGTGGGGAGAATCAGCATTGCTAAAATGTATATACTTCCCAAAGCAATCTACGGATTCAATGCCATCCATTAAAATATCAATATCATACTTTCAAACCTTAGAAAAAAAAATTCCTCATTTTGCATGGAACCAGAAAAAAAGCCCCTACAGCTAAGGTAGTTCTTAATAATAAAAACAAAGCTGGAGGCATCAGCCTACCGGAATTTAGACTGTACTACATGGCCATAGTGATCAAAACAGCATAGTATTGGCACAAAAATAGATAGAGACATCTGGGACTGAATCAAAAATCAGGAGATGAAACTAACATCTTATAGCCATCTAATCTTTGATAAACCAAACAAGAACATACACTGGGGGAAAGAATCCCTACTTTATAAATCTACATTTATACTTACACTTCTTCAAAAACCTTAACACATGCACACCCACACACAGACATTTGTACTCTGAGCCAGCATCTTACAGCTTCTTTTTTTTTTTATTTTTTATTAAATCATAATTGTGTACATTAGTGCAATCATGGGGCATAATGTGCTGACTTCATATACAATCTGAAATATTTTCATCGAACTATTTAACATAGCCTTCATAGCATTTTCATAATCACTATATGGAGACATCGGTATTCTACATTTAGTAAGTTTCACCTGTACCTTTCTAAGATGCACAGTAGGTGTGATTCCACCAATCGCCCTCCCTCCACCCATCTTTACCTCTCCCCTCCCCTTCCTTGCCCTTTTCCCCATATTCTTGTGCTATAATTTGGTTTTAGCCAAAATTTTAGCTTCATATGAAAGCTAAAAATTAGCTTGATATCAGGGCTGAGTACATTGGATACTTTTCCTTCCATTCTTGAGATACTTTGCTAAGAAGAATATGTTCCAGCTCCATCCATGTAAACATGAAAGAGGTAAAGTCTCCATCTTTCTTTAAGGCTGTATAATATTCCATGGTGTACATGTACCACAATTTTTTTTATTTATTTTTATTTTTTATTTTATTGAATCATAGCTGTGTACATTAGTTAAATCATCGGGTACAGTGTGCGGGCCTCAAATACAATCTGAAATATTTTCATCTGCCTGTTTGACATAATGTTCATGAGATTTTCTCATTTACTGTGTGAAAACATTTGTGTTCTACATTTAGTAGATTTCTCCTGACTCTTCAAAGATGCACCTCAAGTGTGATCCCATCCTTTATCCTCTCTTCCCCCACCCTTTCCTTCCCCTTCACTCCCTCTCCCCTTTCTCTGTCTTCTTGTGCAATAGTTGGGTTGTACCCTTCACATGAAAGATATAAATTTGCTTCATATTAGGGTTGTATACATTGAATACTTTTTCTTCCATTCTTGAGATACTTTGCTAAGGAGAATGTGTTCCAAAAATAGCAGGATTAATTCAGAAGATGTCTCAAGAATTCAACCAATTCATGTACCACAATTTATTAATCCATTCATGGGTCGAGGGGCACTTGGGCTTCTTCCACAACTTAGCAATTATGTATTGGGCTACAATAAACATTCTGGTACAGATATCTTTATTATGATGTGATTTTTGGACTTCTGGATATATATATAGTAAAAGAATTGTAGGATCGAATGGCAAATCTATTTTTAGATCTCAAAGTAGTCTCCAAATATCCAAAAGGAATGTATTAGTTTGCACTCCCACCAGCAATGTAGAAGTGTTCCCTTTTATCCACATCCACACCAGCATCTCTGGTTTTGTGATTTTGTTATGCGGGCTAATCTTACTGGAGTTAGATGATATCTCAAAGAAGTTTTGATTTGCATTTCTCTGATGATTAAGGACAGTGAGCATTTTTTTCATGTGTCTGTAGGACATGTGCCCGTATTCCTCAGAGCAGTTTCTCTTCAAGTCCATTTCCCACTCCGATATGGGATTTACTTATTCTTTTCTTGCTAATACATTTGAGTTCTCTGTGTATTCTTGTTATTAAACCTTTATCGGAAGCATAACCTGCAAATATTTTCTCCCATTCTGAGGGCTGTCTTCCTACTACACTTACTGTGTTCTTAGCAGTGCAGAAGCTGTTTAGTTTGATCAGGTTCCAGTAGTATATTTTTGATTCTGGTTCAATTGCCTGGGGAGTCCTACTCATAAAAAATTCACCCAGGCCAATTACTTCACGAGTTTTCCCTGTACTTTCTTCTAGTATTTTTATAGTTTCATGTGTTAAGTTTAAATCTTTGATCTGATCCAGTGAGAGTCTATCTTAGTTATTGGTGAAAGGTGTGGGTCCAGTTTCAGTCTTCTACAGGTCCACAGCCAGTTCACCCAGCACCATTTGTTAAATAGGGAATCTTTTCCCCCACTGAATGTTTTTAATTCGCTTGTCAAAGATCAAATAGTGGTAAGTAGCTGGGTTCATCTCTTAGTTCTCTATTCTGTTCCATACATCTATCTCTCTGTTTTTGTTCCAATACCATGCTGTTTTGATCATTTTTATAACAAAATGACAATGAAGACATGAATTAGCAGAACCTCAGGGACACTGCAAAGGCAGTCCTAGGAAGGAAATTTATAGCACTGCAAGCCTTCCTGAAGAGATTGGAAAGACAGGAAGTTTCAACTCAATGGGACACCTCAAGCAACTGAAAAAGGAAGAATATTCCAACCCCAAACCCAGCAGAAGAAAAGAAATAACCAAAATCAGGGCAGAATTAAATGAAATTAAAAACAAAAGAATTATACAACAGAAAAATAAATCAAAAAGTTGGTTCTTTGAAAAGGTCAATAATAGATAAACCTTTGGTTAACCTAATCAGGAAAAAAAAGAGTAAAATCTCTAATTTCATCAATCAGAAATGGTAAAGAAGAAATAACAAAAGACCCCTCAGAAATTAAAAAAAATCCTTAACAAATAGTTCAAGCAACTTTACTCTCAGAAATATGAAAATCTGAAGGAAATTGACCAATATTTGGAAGCACACCACCTTCCTAGACTTAGCCAGAATGAAGTGGAAATGTTGAACAGGCCGATATCAAGCTGTGAAATAGCATCAACTATACAAAATCTCCCTAAAAAGAAAAGTCCATGACCAGATGGCTTCACATCAGAATTCTACCAAATCTTTTTTTTTTTTTTTTTTTTTTTTTTTGAGACAGATCCTCAAGCTATCACCCTGGATAGAGTGCTGTGGCATCACAGCTCACAATTCCTGGGCTCAAGCAGTCGCTTGCCTCTGCCTCCCAAGTAGCTGGGACTACAGGCGCTGGCCACAACACCTGGTCATTTTTTGGTTGCTGCCGTCATTGTTGCTTGGCGGGCCCAGGGGCTGGATTTGAACCCGCCAGCTCAGGTGTACGTGGCTGGCACCTTAGCCCATTGAGCCACAGGCGCCGAGCCAGAATTCTATCAAATCTTTATAGAGGAACTAGTACCTATATTACTCAACCTTTCCCAAAACATAGAAAAAGATGGAATACTACCCAAAACATTCTATGAAGCGAATATCACCTTGATCCCTATACTAGGAAAAGACCCAACAAGGAAAGAAAACTACAGACCAATATCACTAATGAATATTGATGCACAAATATTCAATACAATCCTAACAAACCAGAATCCAGCAACACATTAAACAAATTATACATCACAACCAAGTGGGCTTTATCCCAGGATCTCAAGGCTGGTTCAATATATGTAAGTCCATAAATGTAATTCAGCACATAAACAAATTAAAAAAATAAGGACCATATGATTCTCTCAATTGATGCAGAAAAAGCTTTTGATAATATCCAGCATCCCTTCATGATCAGAACTCTTAAGAAAATTGGTATAGAAGGGACATTCTTAAACTAATAGAGGCCATCTACAGCAAATCCACAGCCAATATCGTATGGAATGGAGTTAAATTGAATCATTTCCACTTAGATCAGGAACCAGGAAAGGTTTCCCATTGTCTCCATTGCTCTTCAACATTGCAATGGAAGGTGTAGCCATTGCAATTAGGGAAGAAAAGGTGATCAAGGGTACCCACATAGGATCAGAAGAGATTAAACTTTCACTCTTTGCAGATGATATGATTGTATATCTGGAAAACACCAGGGATTCTACCATGAAACTTTTAGAAGTGATCAAGGAATACAGCAGTGTCTCAGGCTACATAATCAACACTCATAAATCTGTAACCATTATATATAGCAATAACAGTCAAGCCGAAAAAACGGTCAAAAACTCTATTCCTTTCACAGTAGTACCAAAGAAGATGAAATATTTGGGAGTTTATCTAACAAAGGATGTGAAAGATCTTTATAAAGAGAACTATGAAACTCTAAGAAAAGAAATAGTTGAAAATTTCAACAAATGGAAAAACATACCATGCTCATGGCTGGGAAGAATCAACATTGTTAAAATGTCCATATTACACAAAGCAATATACAATTTTTTTGTCCATATTACACAAAGCAATATACAATTTCTTTAAAATATACAATTTTAATGCAATTCCTATTAAAGCTCCATTGTCATATTTTAAAGACCTCGAAAAAATAATGCTTCATTTTATATGGAATAAGGAAAAACCTTGAATAGCCAAGACATTATTCAGAAATAAAAACAAAGCAAGAGGAATCACGCTACCAGACCTGAGACTGTATTACAGCTTCTTTATATATAGTAATAAGTACTATACAAATATCTCCATTCAGGAGCATTTTGTATGATTTTCCAGAATTTCCACCACC
>CAUYON010027022.1:0-27431 GCA_963573935.1 Arctocebus calabarensis | reverse complement strand
ACAACAATGACGGCTGCAACAAAAAATGGCCGGGCATTGTGGCGGGCGCCTGTAGTCCCAGCTACTTGGGAGGCGGAGGCAGGAGACTTGCTTGAGCCCAGGAATTGGAGGTTGCTGTGAGCTGTGATGCCACGGCACTCTCTCCAGGGTGACAGCTTGAGGCTCTGTCTCAAAAATAAAAACAAAAAATAAAAATAAATAAAAATAAATAGAACCATATCAATGATCACATTATATGTAAATTATCTAAACAAGTCAAGTAAAAAGTACAGATTGTCAAGATAAAAAAGACAAGACCCATGGTTATTTTAGGATATCAATGACACTGATTATACTCTACCAGATACATTAGGAGAAAAAAGAGAAAAGACACAAATTACCACGGAAGGAATTAGAGAAGAGAGATAACTACAGATTCATCCTGACATTAAGAGGATTATAAAGGGATATTATGAACAACTTTATGTCAGTAAAAATTACAGTGTAAAGTATAATTTGATATACCAAGGTATACTATTTTCTCTAAATCTGGGTCTATTATGGTTTAAATTTATGTGTCCTCACAAAATTCATACATCAGCAATTTTTTTTTTTTTTTTTGAGACAGAGCCTCAAGCTGTCACCCTGGGTAGAGTGCATTGGCATCACAGCTCACAGCAACTTCCAACTCCTGGGCTCAAGCGATTCTCTTGCCTCCACCTCCCAAGTAGCTGGGACTACAGGCGCCCGCCACAACGCCCGGCTATTTTTTGGTTGCAGCCATCATTGTTGTTTGGTGGAACCGGGTTGGATTTGAACCCACCAGCTCAGGTATATGTGGCTGGTGCCTTAGCCACTTGAGCCACAGGCGCCGAGCCAGCAATTTTGTTTTGTTTTGTTTTGTTTTTGCAGTTTTGGGCCAGGGCTGGGTTTGAACCTGCCACCTCCAGCATATGGGACCAGCGCCCTACTCCTTTGAGCCACAGGTGCCACCCGGCAGCAATTTTTGTTTTAATATGACACCAAAAGCATGAACAATAAAAGAAAAAAAGGATAATGTGAGCTACATCAAAATTAAAAACTGTGTTTTGAAAGTCTCAAGCTATCACCATGGGTAGCGTGGTGTGGCATCACAGCTTACAGCAACTTCAAACTCTTGGGCTTAAGCGATTCTCTTGCCTCAGCCCCTCAAGTAGTTGGGACCACAGGTCCTCACCACAATTTCTGGCTATTTTTTTTGTTGTTGTTGCAGTTGTCATTGTTGTTTTAGCAGAATGGAATGAAAAACTTTTGTGCTTCAGAGGATAGTATCAAGAAAAATGAAATGAAATGAAATGAAAAACTTTTGTGCTTCAGAGGATAGTATCAAGAAATAGAAAAGACAACCATAACATGGTAGACAATTTTTGCAAATCTTATATTTGACAAGGGTTTAGAACATGTAAAGAATTCTAACAAGTAAATAGTAAAAAGGTAATCCAATTTAAAATGAACAGAGGATTTGAACAGACACTTCTCCAAAGAACACTCAAATGGCCAATGAGGAAATTTTAAAAATGCTCAACATGTTAGTCATTAGGGAAACACAAATCAAAAACACAATGAGCCAGGCTTGGCACCTGTAGCTCAGTGAGTAGGGGGTCAGTCACATACACCGAAGCTGGCAAGTCTGGCCCGGGGCTGCTAAAACAATAATGACAACTGCAACCAAAAAATAGCCAGACATTGTGGCAGGCACCTGTAGTCCCAGCTATTTGGGAGGCTGAGGCAAGAGAATTGCTTAAGCCCAAGAGTTGGAGGTTGCTGTGAGCTATGATGCCACAGCACTCTATCGAGGGCAACATAATGAGACTCTGTCTCAAAAAACAAACACAATGAACCAGAGATAGTGGTGCATGGCTATCATCCCAGCTAGTTGGGAGACTGAGACAAGAGGATCTCTTGAGGCCAGGAGTTCAGGTGCGGCCTGGACAACAGAGCAAGACCCCATTTTGAAAAGAAAACAAAAACACTGAGATGCCACGCTACACCCGGTGGCTGTAAAAAAAAAAAAACTAATAACAAGCGTGGGCAAACATGTGGAAAATTTTGAAACCTTGTACAGTATTAGTGGGCATGTAAAATGGTGTAGCTGCTTAAGAAAACAGTTTGGAAGTTCCTTAAAAAGTTAAACATAAACTTGCCATATGACTGAGAAATTTCTCTCCCCTTCCCATATTCTCTCTGTCTTAGATCATTTGTGCTGCTATAACAGAATACCACAGACTGGATAATTTATAAAGACTAGAAATGTATTTCTCACAGTTACAGAGGCTGAGAAGCACAAGATCAAAACATTGACAACTGGTCTAATGAAGGCCTTCCTGCTGCATCCTCACATTGCAGAAGGCAGAAAGGCAAGCTAACCAAATGCTGCAAGGCCTCTTTTGTAAGGGCCTTAATCCCATTAATGAGGGTGCAGCCTTCTGGCCTGATGGCTTCTTAAAGGACCCTCCTCTCATATATACATAGCATATAACCCTCCTCCCCATTAGCACTCACTCTCTGTTTTCCTCCCTCTAACTCCTGGTAACCACTGATCTACTTTGTGTCTTCATGGATTTGCCTGTTCTAGACACATAATTTAAATGCAATCCTACCACATGCAGCTTTTGTGCCTGGTTCCTTTCACTTATCATTATGTTTTGAGTTTCATCCATGCTGTAGCATGAATCAGTATTTTATTTCTTTTATAGCCAAATAATAGACTAAAATATGTTTATCCATTCATCAATTTATGTTTATTTCAGTTGTTTCTACTATTGGTTATTATGAATATTGCTGCTGTGAACACAACCACACATGTTTTTGTGTGGACATAACATTTTCGATTCTCTTTGATGTATATGTAGGAGTGAAATTGCTGGGTCCTGTGGTAACTCTATGGTTAGCCTTTTGAAGAAATCCCAAACTATTATTTCAAAGTGGCTTCTTCATTTTACATTCCCTCCGGCAGTGTATGAGTTTCTAATTTCTCCATATCCTCAATAGCATTTGCTATTGTTTTTTCATAATAAATTATTGCCATCACAGTGGGTGTGAAATGATATCTTTTTTCCAGCTCTACTGAGGCATGAATGCCACATAAAAATGGTATACATTTACAGTGTACAGTGTAATGTTTTGATATACATATACATTGTGAAATCGAGTTAATTAATATGTCTATCATCTCACACAATTACCTTTTGTATGTGTGTGTGATGGGAACACTTGAAATCTACTCTGTTAGTAAATTTCAAGTATGCAATATATTATTATTAGCTACAGTCACCATGCTGTACATTTGGTTTCCAGCACTTTCTCATAACCAAAGGTTATATCCTTTCATTCGCTATGCTGTAGCCCTTGGTAACCATCCTTCAACTCTTTGTTACTATGAGTTCAACTTTTTTTTTAGATTCTGCCTATAACGATATATTTTGCTTACCATAATGTCCCCAAGGCTCATCCATGTTGTTGCAAATGGCAGTAGTTCTTTTTAAAGTCTGAATTATATTCCATTGCGTGTGTGTGAGTATTATTATTACTATTATTATTTTTTGAGAGAGAGCCTCAAGCTGGCACCCTGGATAGAGTGCTGTGGCTTCACAGCTCACAGCAACCTCCAATTCCTGGGCTTAAGTAAGTCTCCTGCCTCCACCTCCCAAGTAGCTGGGACTACAGGCGCCTGCCACAACACCCAGACATTTTTTGGTTGCAACCGACATTGTTGTTTGGCAGGGCCCGGGCTGGATTCGAACCCACCAGCTCGGGTGTACGTGGCTAGCGCCTTAGCCGCTTGAGCCACAGGCGCCGAGCCAGTGTGTGAGTATTATATATACACACACATACATACATATAAAATACTTTTCTTTATTCATTCATCTATTAATGAACACTTAGGGTGTTTCCATATCTTGGCTATTGTAATAATGCTGCAATGAACATGAGAGGGTATATATCTCTTCAAGATAATGATTTTCTTTCCTTTTGAATATATATCCAGAAATGGGATTGCTGGATCATGTGGTGATTATATTTTTAATTTTTTGGGAAACCTCTACACTGTTTTCCACATTAGTCGTACCAGCTTACATTCCTATCAGTAATGTACAAGGGTTTCCCTTTCTCCATATCCCTGGAAAATTTTGTTATATTTTGACTTTATTTTTGAGACAGGATCTCACTATGTCACCCTCAGTAGAGTGCTGTGGCGTCTACAACTCACAGCATCCTCCAACTCTTGGGCTTGAGCAATTCTCTTGCCTCAGCCTCCCAAGTAGCTGGGACTACAGGCACCTGGCACAACACCTGGCTATTTTTGTTGTTGTTGTTTTTAGCTGGCCCGGGCTGGGTTCAAACCCACCACCTTCAGTGTATGTTGCTGGCGCCGTAACCATTGTGCTACGGGCGCCAAGACATATTTGACTTTTTTTTCTTTTTTTTTTTTTTTTTTTTGTAGTTTTTGGCTGGGGATGGGTTTGAACCCGCCACCTCCGGTATATGGGGCCAGTGCCCTACTCCCTTGAGCCACAGGCACTGCCTGTATTTTGACTTTTTTTTTTTCCATTTTCCCCTCCAATGATTTGAAAGCTATATTTTTCTTGTCAATTTCAAACAAATCATCAGGTTGATGTACAGTATTGACTTTTTTAATAGAAAAAAAAATCCTAAAATTTCTATTAAATTACAAAAGACCCTGAATAGCAAAAGTGATTTCGAGCAATAACAGCAAAACTGGAAGAATCATACTTCCTGGTTTCAAACTGTATTACAAAGCCACAGTAATCAAAACAGTGTACTGGCATAAAAAACAGACACGTAGATCCATGGAACAGAACAGAGAACCCAGAAAAAATGCACACATATATAGTGAACTAATTTTCAACAGAGCCACCAAGCATATACAATGGGGAAAATGATAGGTTCTTCCATGAATGGCTTTAAGAAAGTTGGATCTCCATATGCAAAAAATAAAACTGAACCTTTCTTTTACATTATACACAAAGTTCAGTTCAAAAAGAATTAACGACTTAATGCAAGACCTTATTGTGGTTTTGGTTGGCATTTCCCTGAGGCATAATGATGTTCAGCATCTTTTCATGTGATTATTGACTACTTGTATATATTTTTAGAGAAATATCTATTTAGATTCTTTGCACATCTTAATTGAGTTATTTGTATTTTTATTGTCAGATTGTAAGAATTCTTTATATATTCTGGATAGTAGTCCCTTAGCAAATATATAATTTGCAAATATTTTTCCCATTCTATAAATTTTATTCTTACCTTTTTGATACTTAGTAGTGTCCTTTGAAGCACTTAAAGTTTTTAATTTTAATTAAATCCAATTTATCTATTTTTCTTTTGCCACTTGTGCCTTTGGTGTCATATTTAACAAATTGTGGCATGGTGCCTGTCGCTCAGTGATTAGGGCACCGGCCATATACACAGAGGCAGGTGGGTTTGAACCTGGCCGGGCCTGCTAAACAACAATGACAACTGCAACAAAAAAATAGCCTGGTGTGAGGCTAGCGCGGTGGAGAGGAGCCGCTGACACCGCAGCGCCATCAGGGAATGAGAATGGCCATGAGTTCCGTCACGATGCAGCCGCCCTGCGAGAGCCCAGCCCTGGCCGCTGCGGCGGCGGCCGGCGGATGGCGCCTTGCGCCGCAGCCCCGGGGCCCACAAGCCGGAACGCGAGCAGCCGCCAGGGTCGCTGCGGCCGCGGCTGAGGGACCTGCCATTAAAAAAAAAAAAAAAAAATAGCCAAGTTTTGTGTCAGGCGCCTGTAGTCCCAACTACTTGTGAGGCTGAGGCAAGAGAATCTCTTAAGTCCAAGAGTTGGAGGTTGCTGTGAGCTGTGTTGCTACAGTGCTCTACAGAGGGTGACATAGTGAGACTCTATCTCAAAAAAAAAGGGGGGGGGCGGAGCCTGTGGCTCAGAGGAGTAGGGCACCAGCCCCATATGCCTAAAGGTGGTGGGTTCAAACCCATCTCTGGCCAAAAACTGCAAAAAAAATTTTAAAAATTAATTAATAAAAAAAAATCAGAAATCGTTGTTTAATCTAAGGTCACAAATATTTTTCTTTATTTTTTCTCTAAGAGTTTTATAGTTTTAAAAACTTATAGTTAATTTAGTTCTTTGGTTTATTTTGGGTTAATTTTTGTTTATAGTCTGAGGAAGAGGTCCAAATTCATTCTTTAACATGGTGATTGTCCCAGCACCATATGTTGAAGAGACTCTTCTTTGACTGTTCAATGGTCTTAGCATCTTCTACAAAAATCAATTTGCATAGGTATATGGGTTAATTTCTGGAGTCTCAATTCTATTCTGTTGATCTATATGTATCCTATGACAATACCACAGTGTTTTTATTACTGTAGCTTTATAGTAAGTTTTTATTTATTTACTTTTTTTTTGAGACAGTCTCACTATGTTACCCTGGGTAGAGTGCTGTTGCATCACAGCTCACAGCAACCTCCAACTCTTGGGCTTAAGCAATTCTCAGCCTCCCAAGAAGCTGAGACTACAGGCGCCTGCCACAATGCCCAGCTGTTTTTTGTTGGAGTTGTCATTGTTTAGCTGGCCCAGGGCCGGGTTTGAACCTGCCAGCCTTGGTGTGTGTGGCTGGCACCGTAACCACTGTGCTACCGGCGCCAAGCCTATAGTAAGTTTTTAAATTGGAAATTTTGTCTTCCAGCTTTGTTCTTCTTTTTCAAGATTGTTTTGGTTATTCTTTTTTTTTTTTTTTCTTTATGGCCAGGGTCGAGTTTGAACCTGCCACCTCCAGTACACAGGGCTGGCGCCCTACTCCTTGAGCCACAGGCCTGCCCTTTTTTTTGAGACAAAGTCTCACTTTCTCATCCTGGTAATGTTGTGGTATCATAGTTCACAGCAACCTCAAACTTCTGGGCTCAAGTGATCCTCTTGCCTCAGCCTCCCAAGTAGCTGGGACTACAGTCACCCACCACAATGCCCAGCTATTTCTAGAGATGGGGTCTCACTTTAGCTCTGGCTAGTCTCTAATTCCTGAGCTCAAGCAATCTATCCACCTTAGCCTCTCAGAGTGCTAGAATTACAGGCACGAGCCACCACGCTGGGCCCTGTTTGGGTTATTCCTGGTCCCTTCCATTTCCATATGAATTTTAGGATCACATTTTCAATTTCTGAGAAAAAAGGACATTTCAGGCAGCGCCTGTGGCTCGGTGAGTAGGGCACTGGCCCCACATACCAAGGGTGGTGAACCCGGCCCTGGTCCAAACTGCAACAAAAAAATAGCTGGGCATTGTGGCTGGTGCCTGTAGTCTCAGCTACTCCGGAGGCTGAGGCAAGAGAATTGCGTACGCCCAGGAGCTGGAGGTTGCTGTGAGCTGTGACGCTACAGCAGTCTACTGAGGGCAACAAAGTGAGACTCTGTCTCTGAAAAAAAAAAAAAAGAAAAAAAGGGCATTTGGAATTTTGAAGGAATTGCATTGAATTTGTAGATCAATCTTGTGAGTATTGCCATTTTAACAATATTCATCTCCCAATCTATGAACACAGATGTCTTTCCATTTATTTACTTCTTCTTTAATTTATTTCAACAAGAGTATGTCTTCAGTGTACAAGTCTTGCATTTTTTCTTTATCTTTTTCTAAGTATTTTATTCTTTTTATACTATTTTCAATGAAATTGTTAAGTTCATTTTTGCACTTAATTGTTTTGTTATTTTTTTAATTTTTTAATTAAATCATAACTGTGTGCATTAATGCATTTATGGGGTACTATGTGCTGATTTTATGTATAATTTGGAATGCTTACATCAAGGGAGGGTAACCGGTGGGACCTCACTTATTGTGCATGATGCAAGGGTACATGTCAAACTTAATTGTTTTGAACATAGTTGTTCATTGCTATTGTAGAGGAAAACAACGAATTTTTTGTATTCACCTTTTTTATCTTGCCACCTTGGTGAACTTGTTTATTTGCTTTAATGGTCTTTATATTCCTTATGATTTTCCTTATATTTTCTATGTTCCTTATGATTTTCTATGTAGAAGATGATATTATCAGCTGGAGGATTAGAGGGAGGGAAAGGATATCATTTCCATCCTGCTCTTCATTTGTGAACATTTGTTTCTAATGGAAGTCAAAATAGTTTTCTTATTCAAGTTAACTGTTTTTTATTTTTTTAGATTATTTTTGGCTCCATCTGTCAGTCTGCTTCTACCAAGTTAACTGTTTTATGAAGCTTGTACCATTCTCTTTTGGAAAGAAAATGTTTTATGGAAGCTAGACTTCTAATGCAGAATTTGATTTTTTGTTTTTTCACTTTTTGGCCAGGGCTGGGGTTTGAACCTGCCACCGCTGGCATATGGGGCCGGCACCCTACTCCCTTGAGCCACAGGCACTGCCCCAGAATTTAAATTTTTCATTCCATCATAACTGTTATAGAATTTTCTTTGGTAAAAACAAGGGTGGCTTCTCTCTCCCCTTTCGTACTGAGCATAAGGTACAGACAAGATGCTCAGTTAAGGTGAAAATACTGCTTTTTGGAGATCTTAATGTTAAAATTTTGAGAAGATTTTAGCCTAAGAGTTCAGATATAATCATAAGCACATGTAGGATGTACTATATAATCATAAGTACGTGTAGTGTACAGGACACTAGCAAAATGTAGTGAACATCTGTGTCATCATCTGTCATTTTATATCCATTCACCCTCCTTTCATAGCATAACCTCAGTTTTCCTTAGAGGGATCACCTCTCCCAGACTTTCAATCCAGGCAGTTTGAGTGATATTGATACCACCCAAAGATCTAGGGGTGACTCAAGTGTGGTCAATCAGAGATGTTTATCCCAGTGGCCACAGAGATTGGTTCAAGTATTAGCATGGGATCCAGCCAATGACAGACTCCACATTTTTATTTCTTATTTGAACTTTTAGGGGAAAGACGCTCTCTTTTCAAGTGGACATTAGCCTTTAAAGATGGAGGCCCAGCAATGCTGTAAGCCATCTTGCCTATCTTGATTTGTGATGGAGAACAGAATCGAGAGGTGGAGAAAGACTGGTTCTGAATGACACCATTGAATTCCTGGACTTGGCTATGCCTGAAGCAAACTATACCTGAATTTTTCAGTTATTTGATTTTGCAAATTCTTTTATCCCTAAGTCAATTTGAGTTTTTGTTTGTTTGTTTGTTTTGTTTTGTTTTTTGAGACAGAGCCTTAAGCTGTCATCCTGGGTAGAGTACTGTAGCATCACAGCTCACAGCAACCTCCAACTCCTGGGTTCAAGTGATTCTCCTGCCTCAGCCTCCCAAGTAGCTGGGACTACAGGCTCCTGCCACAACGCCCAGCTATTTTTTGGTTGTAGCCGTCGTTGTTGTTTGGTGGGCCCAGGCTGGATTCGAACCCACCAATTCGGGTGTATGTGGCTGGCACTTTGGCCACTTGAGCCACAGGCACTGAGTCTCAATTTGAGTTTTTGTGCAATTTGTTTGCATGGTCACTTGCAAGCAAAAGAATTCTAAACAATGTACCAAAGGATACCAGATTAAGAAAGTATTTTCTCCCCTTTTCCTCTCCCTACATGGTCGCCTTGGACTAACTTAGTCTTTATCACTGCTCTTAAGTCAGTTAACTGTACGTGACTTACTCTTTCTGGCTTTTAGCAACCACTTCTTGCCCCTGAATCTTGGGGTCAAGATGGTGACAAGTCAGCTCCTACTAGGCTGTGTTACTGTGCTGTTTGTGGTTCCCTACATCTATGCTTTTATAAGTAATCCCATTGTAAATGAACTCTCCTATAATTATTCTATTTCACTAAGTGTGCCATCTATTTAGTAGGACCTTGACTGTTACAGGAGTCCAAGAGCCTGTAAGGAAGTACATTCTGGACAATAATCTGTCAGACTGTGAGAGCCTTTCATACTCTCCTTAAACGTTTCTTGAAACCCTATCATCCCTTTTTTCCAAAATTGACCTGCCATTCGACCCTATAATTTATTTACTTGGTATATACCCTTAAGACCAAAAATCACATTGTAACAAAGACATCTGTGCCAGAATGTTCATTGCAGCCCAATTCATAATTGTTAAGTCATGGAAGAAGCCCAAGTGCCCATCGACCCACGAATGGATTAATAAATTGTGGTACATGTATACCATGGAATACTATGCAGCCTTAAAGAAAGATGGAGACTTTACCTCTTTTGTGTTTACATGGATGGAGCTGGAACACATACTTCTTAGCAAAGTATCTCAAGAATGGAAGAAAAAGTATCCAGTGTACTCAGCCCTACTATGAAGCTAATCTATAGCTTTCATATGAAGGCTAAAACCCAGTTATAGCACAAGAAATGGGGAAAGGGGTAAGGGGGGGGGAGAATGGGTGGTGGGAGGGTGATTGGTGGGATCACACCTACAGTGCATCTTAGAAGGGTACAGGTGAAAATTACTAAATGTAGAATTGTTTTCATATAGTGATTAAAAGGCCATGAAGGCTATGTTAAATAGTTCAATGAAATTATTTCAGAATGTATATAAAGTCAGCACATTGTGCCCCATGATTGCACCAATGTACACAATTATAATTTAATAAAAATTTAAAAAAGAATTTTATATATAATAAAGGCAGGAATTACATATAGTTGTAGAAAAATCATTCAATAAATTTGGGGGCAACTGGGTAGCCATTCAAAAGAAATTTCAGATAATTAACTTGTAAAACAAACCAAAATAAACTGTAAATGTATTAAAGACACAAATACAAAAAAAACAAAAGGACATATGTGCTACAAGAAAAAGAGATGAATGCTGATATCACCTTAGTCTGAGTAAAGATTTCTCAAACATGAAACAGAAAGCAGTAACCACAAAAGAAGCTATTAATTTTCCACTTTTATAAACTAAACACTAAATTAAAACACAAACAATAAACCTGGAAACACAATTATTTAGGAAACAATTGGTTTTGTAATTATTTTTATATGTCAGAACTAAGTCTTCTTTGCTGGCCAAAGAGTTCTTGAAAATCATTTCAAAAAATACAAATATTCAAGAACACAATAAGTAAAGCAAGCAGACAGCCCTCAGAATGGAAGAAGATATTTGTAGGTTATGCCTCCGACAAAGGTTTAATAACCAGAATTCACAGAGAACTCAAACGTATTAGCAAGAAAAGAACAAGTGATTCCATCTCAGGGTGGACAAGGGACCTGAAGAGAAACTTCTCTAAAGAGCACACGGCCTATAGACACATGAAAAAATGCTCATCATCCTTAATCATCAGAGAAAAGCAAATCAAAACTACTTTGAGATATCATCTAACTCCAGAAAGATTAGCCCACATCACAAAAATCCCAAAACCAAAGATATTGGCACGGATGTGGAGAAAAGGGAACACTTCTACATTGCTGGCGGGAATGCAAACTAATCCGTTCTTTTTGGAAAGATGTATGTAGAATACTCAGAGATCTAAAAATAGACCTGCCATTTGATCCTATATTTCCTCTACTAGGTATATATCCTGAAGACCAAAAATCACATTATGACAAAGATATTTGTATCAGAATGTTTATTGCAGCACAATTCATAGTTGCTAAGTCATGGAAGAAACCCGAATGTCCATCAACCCATGAATGGATTAATAAATTGTGGTATATGTACGCCATGGAATATTATGCAGCCTTAAAGAAAGATAGAGACTTTACCTCTTTCATGTTTACATGGATAGAGCTGTAACATATTCTTCTTAGCAAAGTATCTCAAGAATAGAAGAAAATGTATCCAATGTACTCAGCCCTACTATGAAACTAATTTATAGCTTTCATATGAAGGCTATAACCCAATAATAGTACAAAAATATGGGCAAAGGGGCAAGGGAGGGAAGGGGCAGGGGGAGGATGGGTGGAGGGAGAGTAATTGGTAAGTCCTCACCTACCGTGCATCTTAGAAGGGTATAGGCGAAAGTTACTAAATGCAGAATATAAATGTCTTAACACAATAACTAAGAAAATGCCATGAAGTCTATGTTAACCAGTTTGATGAAAATATTTCAGACTGTATGTGAAACCAGCACATTGTACCCCATGATTACATCAATGTACACAGCTATGATTTAATAAAATATATATAAAAAAAGAAAAATACAAATATTCATACAACTTACAAACAGAAAAGAGATGATGCTCAAAAAATTGTGAGCAAGAAATGTTTAACCACTCTATTAATTAAAAAATTAAAATAATTCTCTGATGGCTTTTTCCCTTATTACCTGGTTAAAAAGATGGATGTACCTGGAATGATTATCATGGGATAGTGGAATTTGAAAGATGTTTTAAAAATTGGATTTACAATTTACTCTATTTTTTTGCAATAAAATTTTATAGCTAAAGAAAACATTGTGTCTTTTTAAGTAGCTTGGGGGAGCATAACACATAAAATTTTATATTCCTCAGTAAGAAAAAGAGGTCTGTGAAAATAAAGGGAGTTCTGTCTGGCCTGTCCCCCGGAGTTCCTGAACCGTGAGCACACCTCCTTCCACCCTCCCTGCCGCCGCCGCCTGCTCTCCAGCCTTGGCCTTGGCCTACTCTGCTTCCCACCCTGCATTCTGTCTGTTTGTCATCCCCGGGGCCTTTTATTTTTCCTTCCACTTTCTGGTCTCCTGCTGTGAACATAAATGCAAGAAGCACAATAAAGGAACGTGGTGGTGACAGTCTCCAGCACTGCTGCTGCTGCTGCAACCTAATTCCTGCGTGTTTAGCACTTACTAAGCCAGTTACCTCCCTAACTGCTCCCGACCAGGGTCACGAAAATACTAAGAGTTACACTATCCCATATTACAACGGAGAGAGGTTGGAAAGGAGATGCCTGCAAGAGACTGGAGCAGAAAGTGCAAAGGTCACAGATAAAATGAAGGAGCCAGACAGGATGACCTTAGAATTTGTCTCGGGAGTATTTTCCCAGGTAACACCTCTTCTCCATCCCTTTCCTGCACCTGGACAGACACGGCCTTTTCCCCAACAAAGTCTGCTGAGAGAACACATCAGTGAGTAAATCGTCAACTGCAATGTGAAAGGATATATGACTTATTATTCATGTTCACAGCAATTTAATGATTTTCCTTTATTTTTGATCCTATTTTCTAAAACTTTCTTGACTTAACTTCTTAGAAAGTGTTAGTAGCTGTGGTAATGCTTCATTTCACCAACAATTTACTTATTTTCCATATCCTGGGTCATTTCCTTATCAAAAGATAGTATAAAAGACTAATTTGATTTGTTAATCTGACTCAAGTTTTTTACTACTCCTGTTTCATTACTTGAAAATTCTTTTGGTATCTAATATTATTACAACCTGCTATATTCTGATTTTCTAAAGCCTGGCTGAACTACTAAAGAGTTTCTGATTTGTATACTTTTCTGTCTCTTGGAATTTTCTCATCGGTTTTTACTTTACTTTGGATCACAATAATTTCCATTGATTTTTCTTTCTAATTTGCATCCCATAGAATTTTTTTTATGTTACTTGACTTTGGATCACACTAATTTCCATTGATTTTTCTTTCTAATTTGCATCCCATAGAATTTTTTTTCTCTTTTATGAATCAAAAATAATCTTATCATCCATATTCATAATAGAATATCTGCTCTTACATTATAACGAAAGATAGAAGCTTCATATTTCAATTCCCTACATCTCTTTTCATTTTCCATAAATACTATTGTGCTAGGCCATCAATATTAAGAATAGTCAACCCACCGGGATTGTTATTCTAGGATCTGCCACATGGTAGGTGCCCAGTAAATATTTGTCAAACTAATACACAAATAAGCACTAGTGGAGTTCCCTCCTCTAACTCCCATTACTCATTTAATACATAATTTTAAAATGCTTTCCACCATCTTATTGAAAAAAATTATTAGCTGGTAGCATCATTATTTAATAACAACAACAATAATACTAATCATATAATGACAAAAGCATATAATCACATGGTAAATATTATACATCAGAGACCATTAGTAAGTGCTTGTTATATATTAATTTACTTAATTCTCCCAACAACACTATAAAAAGAGGACTACTATGACATCTACTTTGCATGAAGAAATCAAAGCATAGAGTCGTTAGGGTCACATGACCAGAAAGTAGAAGAAACAGCACTTGAATCCAGACTCCTAACCACTACACTATGCTGTCTCTCCAAGGGCTAAGAGCTTATGTCTTTTATTTCAATGAAGTTATAGGTTTTTTGAGTGAAGAGCTATAAGTTTTGCTGCCTGGCACTACTAATTCTAAGTACAGTGCCTTATACCCTGTGATCTTAGTAATTTTCTACTAATTTTAACTTGATTCTAATTTATTTATAGATTATTAATTTGTATATTATAATTATGAGGATATTAGAATAAGAGGCAAAAGATTAGCAGGTAACATCTTCTAAAGAGGTAGTGAAATAAGAAGCAGCAATGCGCAACTTCAAATGGAAACGTTCAAGAAAGTTTTCTGAAACAACGAGCTTCTGCTCCCTTTTTTCCACTGTAAGCAACCCTTCCAGAGAGAGGAGAAAATGAAAGACATCTGAACTAAACACAGAGGATTATTTTTAATTGAGATAGTAGATACCGATACACTTCTTGAGTATTTTTGGATTTTTGGATTTGAGTTATGCATTTATTACGTGCCAATCAATCACTTGTGAGATTTTAGGGAAGTCAACTCATTTACTAGTACCTCTGAGCTAATACTATTATTCTAATCACAAATGGCACAATTAGCTTAGAGTAAATTAGCTCATAGCTAAAAAGTGGGGGCACTGAGATCTGTGTCCCCAGACCGTAGTCTGAATAACTACACTATTCTCAAGGGAAGGTCTAATTTGGGACTGTGTGCCAAAATGCTAAAATAGTTCCTTTCATACAATCCAATTGTCTCCATCTCCTTCACCATCACAAACAGCCACACTCTATTTCAGCATTCCATAGTCTGCATTTTATTTCAGTAACCGAAGAAGAGGGGTGAGAAGAACCACCTCCCCGTCTACATAAAACCACAACTGTACCCCTCCCCTGCGACATTAGCACCCTCATGCCCAGGACATAAAACAGACAGGATGGCAGGTTTACAGGAGCTCTGAAAGGTGTATTTACAAGTATCAAAAAGCAAATTACTCCTTTTGGGTGAAGTCTTCTCTGAATACAGATAAATGACATTGATGTACCAGGTAAAATTGATGTGGCTATAAATGTCTTCCAAAGTAAATATAAATGGAATTCATTTTGTATATCTCTTATAAGGATAAGTCTAAGCAAATGGATTAAAACTGGCAACCCAGAGAGATTGAGAACACATCAACATCTTGAATTGTTCTTCAAATGTTTTGAGGCTTAATAAAAAGCCCCAAACATATTAAGAGATTTTTATATATCCATGAGGGTATAAATTCAGTCCACTGTTCTGATTCACCTACACTCATTCAAATAATGTTTTGTAAGTGCCTCCTCAGTGTCTATATCTTTGGGCATTTTTATAACTCTTTCTCCTTGAAAACAGGAAATATGTTTTCCCAAGAGTAAATGAACTTAAAATAACAAGTCCTCAGACCACCATGCTCAACTAAAGCAACAGATTTTTGCGTAAATTCTCAACATACCAGTGTCACTGTTTAATTGATTGACCTTTACTCAGCCAATTTTACACCACACTCCCAAGGAGGAGACAGTATTATATTCAAATGAATTCACATTCATATATATAGCCCACATAGCCCTCCATATTTGTCAAATCACATGCTAAACCTATGTGTAATACAGTTGGTATGTAGACAATGAACAAATGCATGTCTGGAAGAAAGTCCTCAGGTGCTTTCTGCAGGCAATAGACTTTGAAACTAGGTCTGCACAAGGGAAGCTTGCTGGGGATGTGAGGAGGATTGGGTAGGAGACAGCAGCAGAGCAGATGCAGGGAAAGTCCTTGGCAGATGCCTCAGCAAGCTCTGAAGCATCAGTGGCCCTTCAGTAATGTCCCTTGGATCCCTATGTCTGCTTGTCACTGAACACAGACCAACCCCAGCCACAGGGACAGAACGCAGGCAAGGCAGTTTCTTCAGTTGGAGGAAATTTCCCTGAACAAGACTCACCCAAAGATCTGGGCAGGGTACACAGTGCCCACTAAACAGGCCTGTTGGATTTTTCCGAGAATTAATCTTCCATGAATATAAAACCGACTTAGTCTTTAGTCTCCTTAACAATACAAACTGAGGCATAGGCATTCACTCGATCAGCTGGTAAAGACATGACATCTGCAAATCCATCTTTCAGACAAATTCCAACATTTACCATAAAGGTTTCTTTTTATGACGATGAACATGCAAATTCGTGTCATCACTTGCATAACTTCTAGAAGTCTTCACTCAAAGCAATTTTCTCCTCTTGTCCCTGGCATGATTCCCTCAAAGATAAAATGCTAGTAAAAAAATAAATACATTATTAATAAATTGTGTGCTTATATAGAAAAAAGACAATGCTAAAAACTCTGGGGCAAAATTAATCCACATTTCTGTTGCCTGATATTATCCTGTGCTGTCAATACCTTCTCTTCAGTACTTGGTTCATTAGTATTCATTCAACAAACACTGATTAGTGGCCCACTATTTTTAGAAACTAAAATGCAAACTAACAACCCAGAAGCAAGCCACCAAGGAGCAGAGAGACAACAGAGAAAGCGATAAATAAAGAAAAATCATCCAGTGGTATATGTACACCATGGAATATTATGCAGCCTTAAAAAAGAAGGAGACTTGATCTCTTTTATGTTTACATGGATGGAGCTGGAACATATTCTTCTTAGCAAAATATCTCAAGAATGTCAGGGAAAGTATCCAATGTACTCAGCTCTACTATGAAACCAATATTTAAGCACCTGCACTTCCATGTGAAAGCTATAACCCAATTATAGCCCAAGATGAAGGGGAAAGAGGAGGGGGAGGGGAAAGGAGGGGGGAGGATGGGTGAAGGGAGGATAAGGGGTCAGACCACACCTATGGTCCATTTTACAAGCATACGTGTCAAATCTACTAAGTGTAGAATATTAATGTCTTAACACAATAATTAAGAAAGTATGATGAAGGCTATGTTAATTGGTTTGATGTATTTCAAATTGTATATAAAACCAGCACATTGTACCCCATCAATGCATTAATGTACACAGCTATGATTTAATAAAATTGAAAGAAAAATCATAATCATATCATAAAATAAAATACCAAGTCTAGAATACCCATGAAATTCCTCTAGATGCTGACAAAACTCCTAATTCTAACCCATGTTTCCAACCTTAAAATGTCTAAGATTCTCTGGGACTCCACTTCCAACTGATGTTCTTGGCCCCTATCAGAACTCTGTAATACAAATCACAATTAGAAGTATTAAAAGTACTCCTGGGGCTACAAAAGAGGTCCTGAGTTCCTGGGCAGAATGAATTCAAATCAGATATGAGTGCAGTCATTAATAGGGCTCTCCTTCACAGGAGGTTCATTTGGCAAATGTTCATCCACCCCAAAGGTGTCCCAGGAACTGGTCTAGGAACTGAGGATACGGAGTCAGCATGGTCCCTTCTTCCAAGGAACTTACATGCTAGGGGCAAAAGCCAAAAAACCAAATAAAAAAGAACATGTACTGTGTTATCAGATACTACTAAGTGCTGTGAGAGAAATAAGGCAGAGGAAGGGAAGAGAATAGAAGTGAAAGGTACTTTTCAAGATAGCCCAAATGGAGGAGGAGATGTTGGAGTAATCAAAGCATTAGGGAGAGAGAGCCAGGACTGTCAGGGGGAGAGTGGTCCAGACAAGAGAATGACAAAGACTGGAGCCAAGAATGTGCTCCCAAATCTCCCAAGACAGCCTCTTCCAGCTGCAGCCATTGACCCGCGTCACCTACTTCACGCCCACCCAAATGAAAGGAAGCAGCCTGAATCCCCATTATTTAATCTACATAAACACATCTGTAAGGTGTGGACATGAATGTTGAGCTGTGTGGGTCTAAGTTGTGCAAGAATTGCATAGAAGTAAAGCCCAGGTGACATCAGGTCTTGTATCCAGACAACTTCAATGCTGCTTCCATATTCCAAACAAAGGGACACACCCAAAATAAGCTACAACAATTTATGACAACACTGCCAAAATCAGCAGAGATCCAAGAATAAACCAAGAAGACCTTCATTCCAAGATCCAGTGTAACAATATAAGAGTCCATTGTGTTTTAGAATGCTACCCTTTATAAGCCCTCTTACTTGGTACAATCAGATCCAGTGCTGGATTGGTTAATTTTTTTAATTTGAGTAATAATTTAACAATTATGTGTGTGCACATGTGTATGTGTGTGTATATATATATATATGTATATGTATATACTATGTGTATATGTATATCTATATATATAAGTATATACAGAACACACATACTATATATACTTATGGACATACTTACACATGTACACCTTATGCATTTACATGTTTATAAATTTTCCACATTTTCTTGTCACCTAAATATGTCACCTTATGGACATACTTATACGTGTACATGCTTATGTATTTACATGTTTATAAATTTTCCACATTGTCTAGTCATCCATTCATCATCCTTTGGGTGTTGAGGCATGCACTTAAGACACAGATTCCTGTTACACCATTCCTGAACATGACAATGAAAGTCATCCTTTCAAAGAAAACAACCTTCACCAATATCAAAATGCCCTATGATGTCATGTTCTCTATTCCTTGCCATTAGCCCCCTAAGCTGTGGTCATTACAATGCCAATATCGTTAGTAATTTCAGTCAAAGTTCAATTAGCCACCCAGTTACTTGATCTATATCTGACAAACACCTTAGTGACCAAATAATGTTTAACTATGTTGACTGGAAATATTAGCATAGAAGTAACCTTAGGAAAAACCCACACTCAAACTCACACATGCCAGAGAGCACACTTCTTAGGTAAAGACACCTATGTATATTTCTTTCCCCAATTCAAAATAATTCTTTATCCATGATGAAAAGTTAAAGCAAATATATGGCCTTCTAGTAAAAAACAGATGGGGCTTAATAATGTCTGAAGTCTGCAGTTGCTGATGAGAGAACAGATTAAAATTACCATTAGGTTCCTGCATTTGTTTAACTCTTCTACAAAATCAGAATCCATATTCTGGTCAATCATTTCCAATCTCCTGCCATCCACACAACATAAGTTTCAGTCAACCAGTCAACAAGTATTTATGGCTCTGCCAAATAGGCGAGATACACGTAGCAATAACAATTAATTCCCTTTAGAGTTACGTACGCTAGAAATAGAGCATTAAAAAAAATCATTACCTGTAGAAAGGCAGAAAGAAAGATTACAAAGAAAACATTTCTTGAAAATGCTGATAAATGCCTTTTTTCCCTCACAATGAAAACATCAAATAAATGTCTTCAAGATTTACTTACAAGGAAAAGTGATTCACTTAGGCTACACATGAGACGATTTTATAATTGCTGTTTCACTTTGAAAGATTTTCAGAATTAGATTGTTTTTCTATGGAACTGCAAGCTAATAGGGCCTACTGTAATTTCCTGCATTTTTAAGTTGAGATTGAAATTAAATGAATGTATATGAGTTAACCATGTTTTAAAACTATGAAACTCAAGTATTATAAAATTTAAAAGTCCTTAACAAGTTATATTTTCAACAAATTTCATGTTTCTACTATATTTATAAAATTTACTGGGTGGGGGGAAGCACATTTTTCTAAGCACTATATTTCTAAAATTTACTGGGTGGAGGGAAGCACATTTTTCCCTTTTGGGAAAATAAAGCACACTAAAATTTGTTAAAGCCACAGGAAATTTTTAAGGCAGTGACATTTATTCTGTATGATATTGTGATGAAGCGCACGTGTCATTATACAAAACCCACAGAATGTAAAACATCAAAATAGGACCCTATCGTAAACTACAGACTTTAGTTAATAATCATGTACCAACATTGATTCATCAGTTGTAACAAAAATGCCAAAGCACTTTATAACAAGGGGAGAGTGGTATATAAACTCTCCATCATTTACACTCATTTCTCTGTAAATCTAAAACTACTTGAAAAAAAAATAGTTGTGATTCATCCACGTAAACATAAAAGAGGTAAAGTCTCCATCTTTTTTTAATGCTGCATAGTATTCCATGGTATACATATACCACAATTTACTAATCCATTCATGAGATCACAACTATAGCCCAGGACGAAGGAGGGAAGGGGAGGGGGATGAGAAGGGAGGGGGTGGTTCGATAGAGGGAGGGTTAATGGTGGGACCACACCTATGGAGCATATTGCAAGGGTACAAGTCAAATCTATCAAGTATAGGATACAAATGCCTTAACACTGTGATTAAGTAAATGAGGTGAAAGCTATGTTAATTAGTAGGATGTAAGAACTCCAATTTGTACAAATAATCAACACATTGAATCCCACAAAGGCATAAATGTATTCATTTCTATGTATATATGACTTAATAAAAAAATAAAGTCTATCATAAAAGGAATATTAAAACAATCAATAAAACACAGACCACTCGTTTCCTCCTTTGAGCCTATGCTCCTCCACCTTTGTTTTAGTCTGAGACTTGAAAATGACAGTGAACCCAGGTCAAAGTGTTTTCAGATGTTCATTCAAATTACAAAGCCAACGATTCTCCCCTATCTGTCACAGAGAAAACATGGTGAAAATTAGCCCACGGACCCGAAAGTTGCTATCGTCTGTTGTATACCTGTGGGGTTCTAGAAGCTGCTTTCAGAGGTATTTTAAAAAGTAAGAAGCTTTTAACATGAAAGTGGGTGGGAGAATGATGGTGCCATCATTAACATCTGTCAAAATCCTCCTAGATGCTGGGGGCTGAGGAGAAATGTTTTCGGTGGTGTTAGTATTGGGTGATATTGTGGCATTCTGAAGCCTGAGGTTTTTTCCTGGAGTTCCATTTGCAACTGTCTGATGACCTTGACTTTATCCCCAAGGCACCTGTGCACAGACTGCAAATACTATAAATCTTTTAGTCAGAAATTGCCATGAAGACGCAAGTCTCCACAAAAGAACTCAGGAATGCAAAGAACGCTGAAAACGACGCGAAGTATCAGCCCATCTGGGAATCTCAGGGGTGCACCTACTGTACAACGAACAGAGACATAAGTGCACACTGAAAAGCATTTTAGAAATATCGATACGTTGGTGTCATAGATGGATCTGTAATTCATAGTGAAAGAGAAAGTAGAAATCAGAAAATGTTTCGTGAAAATAAAACTATATTTCCACTATGACTTTCATTTGAAACATTTCCTTACACATTTTTCAGCCACTACTTTTCTTTGTATTCCCTTTACAACCCCCAAATTAATTTCAATTCACTTAGTGGATTCACTTTTTAACCAAGGAAAACAAAGCATTACCCTTAGGCAATTCCTTTTGTTGAGTGGCATAAATTAAACTCCTCAAAATGAACATGAAGGAGGCTCCAATGTTGTTAGAACTGGACTCTGTACTCAATTCAAACTTATCCCATACTCAAAAATCAGCCGCGTTGGGCTCACCTGAGGTCTCCTAAATTGACTCACCCTTGGTAGACCCACTCTCATCCTGGGTGGGTTTTAAAGATCTGGCCAACTCAAGGACAACATGAAAAAAAAATCTTAAATGATTTAACAATTCAAGAAGTCAAATTCAGATTGTGAGGCAATAATATGAATAGAAATAAAGAAATATTAGAAAAGCAGAACTCTCTTTGTAAAGTAAAATTAACTTTGCAGCAGCAGCTCTCACAAACTTTGACATGTATGGAAATTACCTGGATTGTTTGTTTAAGTTTGTTCTAGAACAATTTGGGGCAATGGACCTGTTTGACGATTAGAAACATTTCCTTAGTAATAAGCAACTTCATTCTACCACGTAAGTGAAGCCCACAATCTTTTCCTCACCGCTACCTGTGTCTCGTTTCCACCTTGGTATCACCTGCCTTACAATCTCTGGGTGCCTGCCCACTGCCCCACTGCTGCAGAAAAAGAAATGAAAACAATCTTTGTTGTCACGTGCTTCTTACAGAAGAATTGTTTTCTCTTTCATGCCATGGGATCACTCTTTCCTCCATAAAATAAAATGTTGAGAAGAGTTAAGATCGTACTTGTCTACTACAAAGAAGATGTTTTTGTTTTCTATCTGGAAGGCAATAGTAATGATCCACATTTGGTGCCTTCATTTCCATATAAAAATATCAACCTGGCTAAATTAAAAAAAAATAGCAGCGTAGTTCCTGGATTAGTGTAATAATGATTTCTTCACTTGAACTATCCAACTATTTCAACTCATCACCACCCTTTGCTAATTGAGGACTGGTCATTACCTGTTTAGAAGAAGCTGGTAGATTATGCCTCATCTACAGATAAAAGTCTGCCTCACATTCTGCTAAGGCTTCCTGGAGTCTGTCCTAATGTTGTGTTACAGTCTGTCCCTTTTGTTCACGTATTTAAAACTAGTCCTACTGAGTATGCTAAAAAGGTTACTGCTACTGCAGTGAAACTACTTTACACGGCACTGCAAGCAGGTAACACTGTGGTCAGAATTGTTCAGCAACACATTTCTTTCAATTCAGGGCTTACGTGAAAATAACCACATGTGTCATACCTAGCTTCCTTCTAAGCCAGAGCTGAGTGATGAAATGAATGTTTGGTCAGAGTAAATGTTCACATTGAAAAGACTAAACTTACAGATGAACAACTTTGCACAAGACAAAAACGTTGAACTGAGCATGGATAAACTCAAGAAAGCCCAAACTGTCAAAACGTTAGACTCTTACCAGAAACGGACTCCAGCAAATGCAGGAGACGCACATGATAGCCAGGAGCTGGATGACCATTTCAAAATGATGGGACCTGCCTTGTCTGTGCTGCTGACTTTTAAATTTAACTCTTAAAAGTGTAATTCCCGTGATGGCATTGCATAATAAGGAAACACCCAGGGCTAAGAGGCCCAGAAAGGAAAAAAGGAGAAGATAAAATCTATCTTCCCAGTCCTTGATGTGTTCCGTGTTGTAGAAGCACCAGGTCCTCGACGCCTGAATTTTATATTCTCGATGTCCGAGGATGGGCAGCAAAGCTATAAAAACAGCAAACAAGCACACTCCACTCAACATCATTTTCACATGTTTGGATGTAATTTTCGTAGAATGAAATATTGGTTTGGTGACTCCAATACACCGCTCGATGGCCATCGCACTGCCCAGTAACAGTGGGCACAGACCAGAGAACACCATGCAGATACCAAAAACACTGCAAAGGATGTTGGATTGGTCGAAGCGGATCCAGTCCTTATCAGAAGCGTACACGAAGACGGCTATGGCTCCATTGATGAGGTGGCCGAAGAAGTCTGTGATGACCAGACCGCTGGCCAACAGCAGGAACGACGCCTTGGACTTCTGTCTGAATCTCTGATAGGCCTTCATGAGGATGGCGATGGCAAGGCTGTTTGACAAGATTCCCACAGTCATGAAGATTATTGAAAAGTAGACAGAAAGCCGGTTTTCTGGTGTCTGGCAGGTTGTGTTTGAAAGGAGCCCAGCTGCAGGAAGCACTGGCTGTTTGGAATTGTTCATGGACATTGTTGTAGAGATAAGAGCTGGCCACTCAAGTCATCTCCCTCTCAAAACTGTGCTGCCCTGCAGTCCAAACATCTGGAGCATAAAGAGAGAGGAATTATGAAGATCGCATCACTGCTCATCTGACATTTATGCCTGACACGCCCCGGCACCCTGTGGTGTGCCTGGCTTTATCCGGCCTATGGTGAGCAAGGTTGCATCACGCTGGGAGCAGCACACATCTGCCTGCGGTTCACATCGCGTTCTCAAAGCCCAGAAGCTGCCCGGATCGAGACCCTTGGCTAACCTCTGTGGCATCCCTCTGCAAGTGCCACCTTCTAAATGTCTTCTTGACACCTTGAACCTTTCAGATTTTACAAAACCTCTAATGAGACTAAATGTGAACCCATTAAATATCAAAGCAGCCTACTGCAATAACCAGAAGCCCTTTCAAAGTTTCTGCTCTTTTCTGGAGTGTGTTTTGTTCCCAAACTGCAGATTACCCCTTAGTTGAACTACCTGTTGTCAGGCAGATAGAATCTTCTACAATCTTTGGAAGGAGACCAGCAATTTCGCTGATGATAAATGGCGCTTTCCTGAATGCACTTCTAAAGCCTGAACCAAGTCATAGCAAACCACAGACACCCTGGAAGCAAGGGAGGCAGAGGCGAGAGTGTCTGGTAGGTTTTCCCGTCCAGCTGTCACCGTGCAGAAATCCAGATTGGCGCTGGGGCAGGGGGCGGGCCTCACTCCGCACACCTCCGCCTAGATGCTGTCAAGTTGCAGCTTTGGAGTGACAACGTCCAAGGGGAAATATTTATTTGTCGCCCTTTCCCCGAGGGCGGGGAGGAGGCCCTGAGTCACAGACACTCAGTACACGCGACCACAGCCACCCTTGCCCCGAGCTAACTGAATTGGCGTTTCGGGGCAGCTTCCCGGGAGGCTGGGAACTCCTGAGCCAGCCTTCCCGGGACCAGCCCGAGTGGGACCCCGAGGGCGGCCGCCACCTCCGGGTCTTACTCACAATCCGACTTTCGCCCGTTACTGCCCCGGCCTCGCCTTGCAACATCCTCCCCAAACCCATAACTCCCTGAAACTTTCTGCAATTACTCAAACCCCGGAGAGCTGTTTTCTCTCCCACCCCGGGAGGCGCCAAAGGCCAGCGCCGGCCGGGGAGAGAAACCCGGGGTGTCGCCCGCAGGGCCCCACGCGGCGAGAATGGGGGTCTCTCTCTGCCCATGCCCTCCTCTGAGCCCTTCCCACCCGGGCCCCCCGCACGGCTCAGAACAGGGACGGGTCGGTCCGAGTACCCTTCTGTCTCTATGGGTCTCCCCAGCGTGGGAATCTGTCCCAACGTGGTGCCAAGCGCAGCCTCAGTGTCCTCCCGCTCGGCCGGCCGCACCCGGCGAGAGAGGCTGAACCTGGGTCGCGCGGAGCACCGGAATGCGAAGCCTGGGGATCCAGCCTCTGGAAGGCGGTTACCTCGGCATCTCCGGCCACCAACCCGGCTGGCTGCAGAGCAGAAGAGCGCGTCCCTCTGTGCGCCATGGCGCTCCAGACCCGGCGTGGCCGCCGCAGCTTCCCCGGGCGCAGCGCCGCGCTCCGGCTCCGGCTCCTGCTTGGGCTTCGGCTCCCGTCCGGTCTGCCGTCCCCTCTGCGCGTCCCTTCCCCGCGCGCCCAACCTGCCAGCTGGGCCGCTCGGATCCCTCTGCACCTCGCTGCGCTCGCAGCCGGGGCGGGATGGAGGGCGCGGGTGACCTCCGCCCCTTCTTCTCGCTCCTCTCCGCCCCCTTTTCCATGGGCACAGAGCAGAACCGGGAGAGACTCGGGCCCCGCGCTCGGACGCTACGGCCACCCCATCAGGACCGGCTGCCCTCTCAGCCTTCTGACCGACCCGGCTAGGGAAAGTTCTGTTTCGAACTGATTTGCACGGGAAGGGGGCCGTCTCCGAGGACGGAAGACAGGAGCTAAACTGAGGACAGATGGGAGACGGCCTGGGCCATCAGATTGTCGCTTGCGGACTGAACTCATTCCAGGTCCAGCTCCAGACAGACTTCAGGTAGAAAGGGCCTGCTACTTGTGGGGAGGCTTTGTGGCAGATACCCCAGGGAGCTAAAAACAGGTCTGCAAGCCAAGTGTTGTAAGTGGAAACACTCACAGCCTTAGGGCTTCCCCTCACACGGGACGCGGGACTGTTTCCAGCTTTCTAAGGAATGGGAGGGGGAAACGGCCAGACCTGCAGATAGGGATTATAACATTTCATTGATTTTCTTTTTTTTTTTTTTTGGAGTCCTTTGGTGAGAGACATTCTAGTGACATGTATGAGTACACCCAAAAGGATGTGAAACTAAAACAAATAGTGGAGATGATTTTATGAGGAAGAAAAGACTCACTTGTTCATTAGGAATTGTGATTTGAGCCATTTTATATGACAGTAGCTTTTTGCCACATATCTTTTGATCCATACCAGCCACTAACAGTGTCTCATTTTTCTAGCTAAACTCCTTATGAATCTATTACTGACTTTTGCTTTTTTATTTAAGTAAAATGTTACCAGTACCTATGTACAAAACCAATGCCACAGATTTCTCCAGACTAAAATCAGAAGGGGCGTCTAAATTCCTGAAAATGAGAAAGGATTGTATAACGCAAACGTGAGATAAAATAAATTAACCATTAACTGTAGAAAAAATATATGTCGTTTTCTCGTGTGGTGTGTATTGAGATATAATCATAATTTGTAAAACGAACTATTGTTTAGGTATGGACAAGGATTTAAACATTTTCATTAGTCAAACATCCTGGTTGGTAGGGAAATATTATACTTGCATGGCCAGTAGCCAAAAAACAACTATGTAATAAGCTACTATGAAAATGTCAATTACACAGACCACACTTCTTTCACTTAGTAATAACATTTAATCACATTCCATTGCAATCATCAGTGTCTCCCACTAAAATGCCCATTGAAATTCTACAAAGGTCTTGGTTATCTCTTTATCCTGACTTAGGACAATGCCTGACCACTCACCAAATATTGTTTGAATGATGGCTGCTGTAGGGAGCATTTTAGGATTTCAGAAAAACCCTCAAGATGTCACTGGAACACCTCACTTAATATCAGCTGCTCTAGGTACTGGGAAGAAGGGGGGAAAAGAAACTCACATTAACGTAATGTCAGGTCATAGCATTTATTATGTAATATATTAAAAAGTAGTACAGTTTGCACTGTTGCTTGTGAGAAGGGCACACTCTCATTCATTTGGACATTATTTAACAAATTTATTAAGCCAATGGTTCTCAACCTTCCTAATACTGTGATGTATTTTCATTGTTATAAATGGGTTGTGACCCCCTCACTTCATTAAGCACCTGCATTGTTCCAGGTGCTGTTTCTAGGAGGCAGAGATACAGCTACATGCAAAAAGCATCCAAGCACTTGCTCTGATGTGGCTTCTATGCTAGAAATAAACACCTTTTCCACACATGTGGAATGCATGCCCAAAACATTGATGTGATTTTAGATGTGGAGAATCCCTTTGTGTTCAACAGTGCCAGCGCTGACATCCACCTGTCTACAAGGAGATGACGTTACTGGTGTATGCTTGGCAATCACCTTCATTCAGGATTGAAGGAAGGACACTTTGCTCAAAAGGTGTGCCACTACATTTAAAGTCACTGAGGAAATAAAAATGTCTTAGAAGTCAAAAAGAGTTTTGGTCTTCTGGATATATACCTAATAAAGGAATTATAGGATCGAATGGCAGATCTACTTTTAGATCTCTAAGTATTCTCCAAA
>CAUYON010027021.1:0-19698 GCA_963573935.1 Arctocebus calabarensis | reverse complement strand
GACTTAAGTTGAAATCTTTTATCCAGTGAAAATCAGCTTCTGTTTTTTGAGACAGAGCCTCAAGCTGTCACCCTGGATAGAGTGCTGTGGCATCACAGCTCACAGCAACCTCCAACTCCTGGGCTCAAGCGAGTCTCCTGCCTCCACCTCCCAATTAGCTGGGACTACAGGCACCTGCCACAACACCCGGCCATTTTCTGGTTGCAGCCTTCATCGTTGTTTGGTGGGCCCGGGTTGGATTCGAACCTGTCAGCTCAGGTGTACGTGGCTGGTGCCCTAGCCCATTGAGCCACAGGCGCCGAGCTGAGAATCAACTTTTGTTAATAGTCAAACATGAGAGTCCAGTTAACTTCTTCTCCACGTCAATGACCATTTCACCCAGCACAATTTGTTAAATAGGGAGTCTTTGCCCCAGTGAATGCTTTTGATAGGATTATCAAAGATCAAATGATGATGAGTGGCTGAGTACATCTCTTGGTCCTCTATTCTGTTCCATGTATCTATATCTCTATATTTGGGCAAGTACCATGCTGTTTAGATCAATATATATTTATAGCATAGCCTGAGGTCTGGTAACATTATACCCCTGACTTGTTTTTATTTCTGAGTAATGTATAGGCTATTTGAGATTTTTTTTCTGATTCTATATAAAATGAAGAACTATTTTTTCAAGCTCCTTAAACTATGACAATGATACTTTAATGGGGATTGTATTAAATCTGTAGATTGCTTTAGGTAGTATGTACATTTTAACAATGTTGATTCTTCCCAGCCATGATCATGTTTTGTTTTTCCATTTCTTAACATTTTCTGCTATTTGTTTTCTCAGAAGTTCGTAATTATATTTATAAACATCTTTTACATCCTTTGTTAGGTAAATTCCCAGATATGTCAGCTTCTTTGGCACTACCATAAAAGGAATACAGTCCTTAACTATATTTTCAACTTGACTACTATTGGTATACATAAAACGTACATATTTGTAAGTATTGATTTTGTATCTTGACATACTGCTCTATTCCTTGATCGTATCCAAGAGTTTTATAGTTGAGTCCCTGGGATATTTCAGGTATAAGATCATGTCATCCATGGAGAATGAGAGTTTGATCTCCTCTAACCCCATCTAGAGACCCTTGATCACCTTCTCTTGCCTGCTTGTGGTGGCTAAGACTTCTATTACTACGTTGAATAGCAGTGGAGACAGTGGGCATCCTTGTCTAGTTCCAGTTATGAGTGGAAATGTTTTTTATTTTCTCCATTCAATATGATGTTGGCTGTGGATTTGCTCTAGATAGCCTCTATCAGTTTAAGAAATATCCCATCCAAGCCTATTTTCTTGCATGTTCAGATTATGAAAAGATGCTGGATATTACCAAAAGCTTTTTCTGCATCAATTGAGAAAATCACATGGGCTTTGTTTTTATTTAATTTATGTAATGTATTATATTTACAGATTGATGTATGTTGACCCAAACTTGTAACCCTGAGATAAAATCAACTTGATCATCATGTAAATTTTTTTGATGTGTTGTTCAATTCTGTTTCCTAAGATCTTATTGAGTATTTTTGCATCAATATTTATTAATAATGTTGGTCTATAGTTTTCTTTCTTTGTTGGGTCTTTTCTGCAGATCACGGGGTAATGTTTGCTTCATAAAATGTGTTGATAAGTATTCCTTGTCTTTCTATGTTTTGGAAAATCTTATGTATTATAGGTTCTAGTTCCTCTGTAAAGGAACCCATCAGTCCCAGACTTTTCTTTTGAGGAGATTTCATGTATTTGATACTACTTCACTGCTTGATATAGGTCTATTCAAAATTTTTAATTCTTTCTGGCTGAGTCTAAGAAGTTGGAGTGCTTACAGGTATCAGTCCATTTCCTCCATGTTTTCATATTTCTGAGAATAAAGTTTGTTATAGGAACTACTGAGTGTTTTTTTTTAATTTCTAATATGTCTGTTGTTATTTCTCCTTTATCATTTCTGATTGATGATATTAGATATTTTATTTTCATGTTTATGGTTAGGTTAGCCGAAGGTGTGTCAAATGTGTTAATCGTTTCAAAAAAAGAAATTTTGGTTCATTGATCTTCTGAATAGTTCTTTTTTTCAGGTGGCATCTGTGGTTCAGTGAGTAGAGCACTGGCCCCATTTACCAAGGGTGGTGGGTTCAAACCCAGCCCTGGCCAAACAGCAACAACAAAACAAAATAACCAGATGTTGTGGTGGGCGCCTGTAGTACCAGCTTATCAGGAGCCTGAGGTAGGAGAATTGCCTAATTCCAAGACCTGGTGGTTGCTGTGAGCTCTGAGGCCATGGCACACTACTAACGGTGACAAAATGAGACTCTGTTTCTAAAAAAAACCTTTTGTTTTCAATTTTTAAAATTTATTTAATTCTGCTCTAATTTTGGTTATTTCTTTTCTTCTGCTGGTTTGGGGTTGGAATGCTCTTCCCTTTCTAGGCGCTTGAGATGACCTATTAAATTGTTGACTTTTTCTGTTTTCTTGATGAAGGCTTCCAATGGTATTAATTTCTCACTTAGGAATGCCTTTGCACTATCCCAGAGATTTTGAAAAACAGTGTCTTTATTGTCATTTTGTTCTAAAAATTTGGTGATTTCCTTCTTAATCTCATCTTTGACCCAGTTATCATTCAGCATAAAGTTATTTATTTTCCATAGATTATTTTGAGTAGGAAGATTCCTGTCCCTGTTGGATTTGACTTTTATTCCATGATGGTCTAAGAAGATACAAAGAATAGTTTCTATTCTTTTAAATTTGCAGTTGTGTTCTATTATATGATCACTTTTGAAGGATGATCCATGGGCTGATGAAAAGAATGTATATTAAGTTTTGCTAGAGTGAAATGATCTGTGGATGTCTGTTATGTCCATTCATTCTGGGGTCAAGTTTAAGTGCATTATTTTGTGATTTAGTTTATTCTTGGAGGATCTGTACACAACTTTCAAAATGGTGTTAAAACTCCAATTATTATAGTGAAGGAAGATTGCTCATATCTGTTGGGGTTTGCTTTATAAATTGAGGAGCATTCTGGTAGGATATATAAATGTTAATTATAGAAATCTCTTCATGTTGAGTTTTTCTCTTGACATATGTGTAGTATCCATCTTTATCTTTCCTTATCTTTGTTGATTTAAAACCTATTGTATCTGCAAACAGAATTCCACCACCTACTTCTGATTTCCATTTGCCTGTGTTATAGATGTCCATCCCTTCACCCTGTGTACTGTTTATCTTTTAAGGTAATGTGAGACTTTTGTATTCAACAGATATCAGGCCTGAGTGTGTGTATCCAGTCAGTCAACTGGTGCCTCTTAAGAGGACAATTTAAACCATTCACATTAATTGAGAGAATTGATAGGCATGGAAGTGTTTTAGGTGTCATGTTTTTCAAATGTCCAGAGGATAATTTTAATCCTTTTTCCATTGTGGGAGTTAGGTTTTGTTCAATAATTTCTGGGTGATTTTACTTTGGTGGTAGTCCATTGTGCTGGCCATTATATAGAGCGGGTCTGAGAATATCCTGGAGAGTTGGTTTAGCTGGCAAATTTCCTTGACTTTTGTATGTCAATGAAAATGGATTTTTCCTCCACAAATGAAACTCAGTTTAGCTGGACACAGAATCCTGGGCTGAAAGTTGTTTTGTTTTAGGAAATTGAAGGTTGAAGACCATCCTCTTTTGGCTTGACAGGTTTTGGCTAATAGATCAGCAGTCATTCTAACACATCTCCCTTTGTAGGTAATTTTTTTTTTTTTACATCTACCTGCTTACAGAAATTCCTCCTTCATATTAACTTTGACAAAACTAATTACATTGTGTCTAGGAGATGATTTATTTCAATTGAGTCACACTGGGATTCTAAAACTGTCTACTATCTACTATCTGTGCAGTGGTTCTCAATCTTCCTCTTTGTATCTCTTGCAATGTTTGAAGAATTCTCCACAATAATATCTTAGAGAAGATTATCTGTGTCTTTAGGACATCCTCTTCTTCAGGAATTCCTGTAAGACAAATGTTTGATCTTTTGTAGTGATCCCGCAACTCTCTCAAGGAATGACCAGTTTTTACTCTCCACTTCTCTGCCTATTTGACCATTTGGGAGAGTTCAAAAGCTTTGTCTTCAGTTTCAGAGATCCTTTCTTCTCCCTGGTCGATTCTACTACTGAGGTACTCTATTATATTGCAAAGCACATTGAATAACTTTCTCATTTCCTTGAGCTCTGCTATCTCTTTTCTCATTATATCCATGTCTTTGGTAATTTTGTCTTTGAATTCATTGATTTCTTGAGACAACCTTTGAACTCATCTTTGTATTTCTATTTCCATATTTTTTCCTGTTCTATTCATCTCATTTGCCATCCATATTCTGAATTTTATTTTTGACATTTCAGTCATTTGTCTATGAATGGCATCTTCCATTTTATCTTCTTTGTCATTATTTGGAGGAGTTGATCTGATTATTCATGTTGCCAGAGTGCTTACAACGGTTCTGCCCTCTAAGTATTTTCTGTAATTTGGCAAGTAAAATTGGTAGGGTAAGATTCGATTTGGGGCCCCATGCATTAGAGTTAATCTGCTGTTAATCAATGAGCTGGGGCTTGTGATTGCACCTTTTCCCCTATAGCCTTACAAAGGTCCCTTTCAGAGCTATAGCTGGAGACTCTGAAGACCTGCTTAGTGAGAGAGCACAAGCTGGCTCTATCCTGCATTCAGCCCCCTATGCCCAATCCTAAGTGGTCATGGTATTAGGCTGGAATCTCAGCTGGGGAGAAACACAAGCAACTGCATTTATCTGCTCTCCACCAGTGACAGCTGGTGAAGGAGATTCTTTCCTTTCCCACTTCAAAACAACCATTGTTCAACCTTAGAGGGACCCCAGGTAGACAGCCTGGGGTCAAAAGTTATATTTATATTGACCCAGACAGTACAATCACTGCTCAATAGGGAGAGTTCAAAGGGTCTCCAACTACCTGATAGTAGAAATACACAGACAGTTCCATCCATCATACCAAAGGGGTTGGAGCCCAATCCCCTCCAGTGAGTGAACAATTCAGGAAAGATCACAGGCCACAGTCAGGACAAAGGCATCAGCACCTCCACCCTTGTAAGTCTGAACTGGGCATTAGTTCTCCAGCCCTTGAAATTCCAAACCTGGCGTCAGCATCCAGCCCTTTTAAGTCCCACACCAGCATCAGCAGCTCCCTCCTTGTAAGTCCCTACTGAGTGTCAGAGGCTCTGTCCTTGAAAGTCCAAACAAGCTGTCAGCCCCCCCACTTCCACCCTCATTTGCAAAATTTCTAACTGGGCATCAGCAGCCCTGCCCACAAAAGTCTGAATTAGGCATCAGTGACACTGCCTGCAGTGTAATGTTATGTGCATTTCTCTGTCCAAAATGTCCCTCTCTCCCCTCCACCCCCTGATTGCTCACAAGTCACTATTTCTGCGCTGCTGTCCACACAATGCCTGGACCTTCTAGGGAGTGGCCACACACTTTGGCCTCTGCAAGGAGTAGACCTTCAGACTGCCAGGCAAGGGGGTAAGGGTGGACTGAGAATTCTTAATTGTGGGGAGAATATTTGTTCAGTTTTATGCTGTGCAGGATGATTCCTAGGCTCACATGTGGGACCTCTCTGGAGGAGCAGGCCCAACGCTTAGTGCAGTGGTTCTTAATCTTCCTAATGCTGTGTGTCTTTAATACAGTTCTTGTAGGTCATGACCCACAGGTTGAGCAGTTCTAGTTTAGCAGTTCTCACCTGTGAGGTAAAATGAGATGTCTTTTGTCCTTGCTCACTTGCAGACAGCCCCCAGAGAGCTGCTCACTTGGGGGAGGAATTTCTCACTTGTCCTCATGGGGATGGGTTGTGTACCAGGAATTTGTTCACTGGGATCCTGGTTTTTGAAGTCACAGGTTGCCTCAGCTGAAATGATGTGTACTTTTCCATCTTCTTTCCTATTTCAGCTCCCCTCCTTTAGTTTTTAGAGACCAAATCTGTCCAGAATCTCTGATTCTGGTCAGGAACCACTGGAAGGCCATCTTCCTTCTCCCCAGAACTGCCATTTTTAAGTGAAATGGAATTGAATAGCAAACATTGCAGCATGTTTTAAGATGATATAGGTTGGTGAAACATTTATCTTTTGTTAGCTATACATATTGTTTAGTAACTATGTCTGCATATATTTTATATTGAGTCATGGTTTAGAATACAGTTTCTTACTATGAGTGATATTGAAAAACTGTAAAAACATCTGACAAGGAGATTAGAATAATTTCAGTTAGACAACAACTACAGTGGATGAATATATCTAAACTAACAATTGTGGAACTCTCGAGTCCATTTGAGTGCTTGCAACTTCCAGAGGAAAGCTTGCCTGATACATTAATCACTGATATTGTAGTTAATACACCATTTTTTACCTTTAGTGTGGCTACCCATCCTCCCCAGACCTGTGGCAGACATCTGTGGGGATATCTTTATGCAGTTCTGGTGTAGCTTGCTGGATCCAGAGTGGGCAATAAAGATTTTCTCTTCCAAATATTTGAATTCTATGTTCTGATTGAGAATTGCTGCTTCTGATACCGAAGTGGAAGCACAGAGGCTTGCTGCCATTAGTTCACTCCAACTACTCAATGCAACATACAAAGTATTTAGAAAAGCTGTACCTATATTTTGGACATTCAAAATGAATTTCATATGTAAGGGGATTTAAAAAAATAGCACACATGCTCTGGGAATTAAATAGGGTCAGAAAGTCTGGATAATATTAAAGGTTTGTTTTGTTTTGAGACAGAGTCTCATTATGTCATCCTCGGTAGAGTGCCTTGGCATCACAGCAATCTTAAACTCTTGGGCTTAAGCGATTCTCTTGCCTCAGACTCCCAAGTAGCTGGGGCTACAGGAGCCTGCCACGACACCCAGCTATTTTTTGTTGCAGTTGTCATTGTTGTTTTAGCTGGCCCAGGCTAGGTTTGAATCCACCAACTTCAGTGTATGTGGCTGGTGTCATAATCACCGTACTACGGGAGTTGAGCTAATGTTAAGTTTTTATCTTAAGCTGATTCTTGGCACAAAGATACTCTACAAGAATTAAAAACAAAAAAAGGAAATGTTGGAGAAGAAGGAGAATCTAATCCGAGATTTACCTGGTAGGTAACCTGTTTTCAGTAACAATAAGTATCACAAGAATACAAAGAAATGTAAAATGACAACCCATTCAAAGGAACAAAATAAATTGATAGAAAATACACCTGAGAAGTACCTGACATCAGATCATAATACAAAATTTGGAAACAACTGGGTAAAAGGTAAATCAAAGCAACAGAAACACATGGATGCATGAACAAACACAGAAAAATAATGTATGAAAATGAGAATAAAATATCAATAAAGAGATATCAATAAAGAGAATATCAATAAAGAAATAGACATTAGGAAAATAAACCATAATGACATTTCAGACATTTTGTAGCTGAAAAGTACAACATTGAAAAATAAAAATACACTGTGGAGTTCCAATGAAGATTTAAGCAAGCAAAATTAAAAATCAGAGAATTTATAGTTTTGACAATTGAAATCAAATCTGAGGAACAAAAAGAAAAAATAAGAGAAAGAAATTTAAAAAAAAGGTGGACAGCTTCCAAGGGACCTGTGGTACACAATCAAGATGACCAATGCACACATTATAAGAATACCTAAAGGAAATTGGAAGAGAAGACTATTTGAATAAATGGCTGAAAACTCCTGCAATGTGTTTGAATACATGGTATGGTGGCTCACACCTGTAATCCTAGCACCCTGGAATGCCGTGGCAAGGTGCTATGCTCAACTCCTGAGATCAGGAGTTCAAAATCAGCCTGAGAAAGAGCTCTATCCCATCTCTGCTAAAAATAGAAAGAAAAAAAATACTAGCCTGACATTGTGGTGGGTGACTGCAGTGCCAGTTAGGTAGCTAGGGTATAGACGAAGACTCTATCAAAAAAAAAAAATAAGTTTGAATATAGGATTCTACAATCTAAAATAACCTGGACAAACACCAAATAAGATAGCACTCCCTTTTCAAAAAAAATCATAAATGAAAGTGGAGACATTACTACTGACTTTACAGAAATAAAAGGGACCATAAAAGAATATTATGATTTGTGATTAGTATACTATGATTGGATAGCCTAGATTAAATGGGCATATCTCTTGAAACATACAAATTACCTAAGCTGACTCAAGAAGAAACAAAACTCAACAAACCTATGAGATTGAATTAGTAATTAAAATCAGAAAACATGAGAAGATATCTTCTCCAATGAATTCTATCAAAATTTCAAAAATGTAATACCCATCATTTCAAACTCTTTGTAAATATTGAAAAGGAGGGCATGCTTACTGCATAATTCTATGAAACTGGCATTACTCTGATACCAAAGTTAGACAATATAAGAAAGTAAAATTGTAAACAAATATCTTTTATGAATGCAGATTTAAAAATTATAATAAAATATTAGCAAGTAGATTCCACAACATATTAAAAGGCTTATTAACCATTACTAAGTGTAATTTATTTCTAGCATTCAAGAGTAGTTCAATATATTAAAATAAAAATGTAATACATCACATTAATATAGCAAATAATAAAAGCATATCATCATCTCAGTTAGTGTATAAAATCTATTTTTAAAAAAATCAAATAAACTTTCATGATAAAAATGCTCAGACAATTAGGAATAGAGGGAAAGCCTCTCAACATGATACATGGCATTTATTAGAAACTCCCATCTAACATTTTACTCAATGGTGAAAGCTTTCCTCCTGATTTCAGTAACAAGACAATGATGTTCACTCTCTTGGATGTTATTCAATATTTTATTGTAAGGTTTAACCATATCACTGGACAAGAAAATATATAAATATTATACAAGTATGAAATGAAGAGGTTAAAAACTACTATTTGGATATATGCCTTCATCCTATATGAAGAAATTGCCAAGAAATCCACAAAAAAACTTTTAGAGTTAATCAACAAATTCAGCCACGTTACTAGGCATATAGTCAACACTCAAAAATCAGGTATATGCTGAAATCTACAAAACATTGCTAAAAGAAATTGAAGAAAATCTAAAGAAATAGAAAGACATGTTTATGGATCAGAAGACATAACATTGTTAATATGTCAACCCTAACTACCTAGCATGATCTGTATATTTAATACAATCCTTATCAAAATTTATGAAAATCCTTTTATAATAAAGGAAAATTGAATCACCAATTCATGTGGAATTTCAAAGGGCCCTGAATAGCCAAAATAAACTTGAAAATTAACAATAAAGAGAATTTATACTTGCCAACTTTGTAATTTATCATAGAGTTAGAGTAACTTGAGCCTTATGATACCAGGATAAGAACAGATATAGATAAATTGGTGGGGATAGAGAACCCAGAATTAAACCCTCACAACAATCAATTGATTTTTGACAAAGATACCAAAACCATTTGATTGGGGAAAAACAGTCTATTTAACAAGTAGTACTAGCCAACTGGATATCTACATGTAAAAGAATGAAGTTGGATACTTACCTTATAGTAAATTTAAAAAGTAACTCAAAACAGATCAAATTCCTAATTTTGGATTTATCCAACTATATCCACCCCTAGACAAAGTACCCAGGCAGAGAGAGATTTTTTCCCATTTGGTATTTCCTTCTGTCAGGAGTTCTGGTGTTTTCTCTGTATTTTTTTTTATTTTGTAAAATAAATTCTGTCTTACCACTGATCTGTGATCCATTGATTCACTCTTTGTATCACTGAGACCAAGAACCTACTGAAGAAGAAATTCTGATATCAACAAGAAACAAGGTAGAGGCTAAAAATACAAAAATGTGAAAAAAAACAAAAAACCGAATCTATTTTTGTCTTCAAGCATCATGCCTTCCTGGGCCTCAAGAAACACAAATAGGTTCTCCAACGTACACATTAACACTGACAAAGGATCTTTATTTGTCAAAACATTAGCCAGGTAATCTTCTGTTAGGCCCATCTATGCACATCTTTGTAAAGTCCAGTTTTAGCAAGGAATTCTGTTAAATCAATTTAGCAAGAAACCCAATCCTAGATATTCGATTTTCTTTGATATCAGATTCCTCATGTTGTGTCCAGGAGCTCCACAGAGAACACACTGCCAAACAAGCTGAATTCACAGCAGTGTCCCTTTACTGAAGAGCCAGCTGGTGACTGCATCACACCCAACATGGGTTCAGAGAGCAGCCCCTACTGCTTAAGGGGTTGAGCTTTTTGAGGCTTGGTTTGTATCCTGGTTGGCACACAGGCTGCTCATGTGCACCTGGGTAGGTTAGCAAGCATTGTAAAAAAACAGAATTTTGTGGTTAGTTAGTCATACATCTTTGTTTCAGTACTTTTCCCATCTGGTATTTATTTCCTTTTATTGTTGGGGATTCATTGAGAGTACAAGACACCAGTTTACACTGATTGCACATGTTAGATAAAGTCCCTCTTAAAATTTTGTCTTGCCCCCAAAAGGTGTGGCACACACCAAGACCCACTCCCCTTCCTCCTGCTGTCTCTCAACTCATCCTCTCCCCCACTCCTCCCTCCTTCTTTCTCTCTCTGCTCTCCCTTTTCCCTACTGTGTCATTAATTGTCATTAATTGTCCTCATATCAAAATTGAGTACTTAGGATTCATGCTTCTCAATTCTTGTGATGCTTTACTAAGAATAATGTGTTCCAGTTCTATCCAGGTTAATATAAAGGCTGTAAAGTCTTCATTTTTAATGGCTGAATAGTATTCCATGGTGTACATACACCACGGCTGGTTAATCCATTTCTGGGTTGATGGGCGTTTAGGGTGTTTTCACAGTCTAGTGCAAGAGTTCTTATGATAAAAGGATTTCTTTCCTTCTGGGTAGATGCCCAGCAACGGGATTGCAGGATCAAATTGGAGGTCTAATTTGAGTTCTTTGAGGGTTCTTTATACTTCCTTCCAAAAAGGATGTATTAAGTTTGCAGTCCCACCAGAAGTGTAAAAGTGTTCCCTTCTCTCCACATCCAAGCCAGGTACTGCAGTTTTGAAACTTTGTGATGTGGGCCATTCTTTGCTGGGGTTAGATGGTATCTCAGGGTGGTTTTGATTTGCATTTCTTTAATAATTAAGGATGATGAGCATTTTTTCTTATGTTTGTTAGCCATCCATCTATTTTCATTAGAGAAGGTTTTATTCACTTCTGTTGCCCATTTATATATAGGATTGTTGGCTTTTTTCATATGGATTAATTTGAGTTGTCTATAAATCCTAGTTATCATGCTTTTGTCTGATTCAAAATATGCAAATATCCTTTCTCATTCTGTACGTTGTTTATTTTCTTTGGTTGTTGTCTCCTTAACTGTACAGAAGCTTTTCAGTGTAATTAAGTCCCATTTGTTTATTTTTGTTGTTGTTGCAATTGTCGTGGAAGTCTTCTTCATGAATTCTTTCCCCAGGTTGATATCTTCCAATATTTTTCCTATGCCTTCTTTGAGGATTTTTATTTTTTCATGCCTTAAATTTAAGTCCTTCATCCATCTGGAATTCATTTTTGTGAGTAGAGAAAGGTCGAGGTCCATTTTCAGTCTTTTACATGTGGATTTACAGTTTTCCTAGCACTATTTATGGAATAGGGAGTCCTTCCCCCAAAGTATGTTTTTGTTTGGTTTATTGAAGATTAGGTGGGTATAAGATGTTAGTTTCATTTCCTGGTTTTATATTCGACTCCAAATATCTATGTCTCTATCTATGTGTCAGTACCATGCAGTCTTGAACACTATGGCCTTGTAGTACAGCCTAAAACCTGGTATGCTGATGCCCCTGGCTTGGTTTTCTTTACTAAGAACTGCCTTAGCTATACAGGGTTTGTTCTGGTTCCATACAAAATGCAGATTTATTTTTTCCAAGTCTTGAAGTATGATGTTCGTATTTTAATAGGGATGGCATTGAATTGGTAGATTGCTTTGGAAAGTATAAACATTTTAACAGTGTTGATTCTTCCCAGCCATGAACATGGTATGTTCTTCCATTTGTTAATATCATCTACAATTTCCTTTCTTAGGATTTCATAATTTTCTTTATAGAAGTCCCTCACCTCATTTGTTAGGTATATTCCTAGGTATTTCATTCTCTTTGAAGCTATGGTGAAGGGAGTTGTGTCCTTATTTAGCCTCTCATCTTGACTATTATTGCCATACATAAAGGCTACTGACTTGTGGACATTGATTTTATGTCATGAGACTTTACTGTATTTTTTGAAGATTTCCAGGAGTCTTGTGGTTGAGTCTTTGGGGTTCTCTAAGTATAAGATTATATTATCATCAAAGAGGGAGAATTTGACCTCCTCTGCTCCCATTTGGATGTGCTTTATTTCCTTATCTTGCCTAATTGTATTGGCTGAAACTTCTAATGCTATGTTGAATAGTAATGGTGACAGAAGACAATCTTGTCTGGTTCTAGTTCTAAGAAGAAAAGCTTTCGGTTTTACTCCAGTAAAATATTAGCTGTGAGTTTATCATAAATAGCTTCAATCAGTTTAAAAAATGTTCCACATATGCCTATACCCCAGTGTCCTAATTAGAAAAGGAAGCTGAATTTTATTGAATGCTTTTTATTTATCTATTGAGAGGATCATATGTTTTTTTGTTTGTTTGTTGCTTCTGTTAATATTGTAGGTAATGTTTACGGACTTGCATATGTTAAACCAGACTTCATCCCTGGGATGAAACCTACTTGATCATGATGTATGACTTTTTAAATGATAAGCTGTAATCTATTGGCTAAGATTTTGTTGAGAGTTTTTGCATCTATATTCATTAGTGAAATTGGTCTGAAATTCTACTTTTTAGTTGGGCCTTTTCCTGGTTTTGGTATGAGGGTGATGTTTGCTTCATAGGAAATGTTGGATAAGATACCTTCCTTCTCAATTTTTTGAAATCATTTCTGCAGTATGGAAATAAGCTCTTCCTTGAAGGTTTGATAGAATTCTCATGTGAAGCCATCCAGACAAGGGCATTAATTTGTTGGCAGAATTGTTATTGTTTCTTTAAAGTCAGTGCTTGAAACTGGTTTGTTCAGGAGCTCTATTTCTTCCTGGATAAGTCTAGTGAGAGAGTATGATTATAAATATTGACCCATTTCCTTAACATTGTCAAATTTCTGGGCATAGAATTTCTGCTAGTATTCAGAGATGATCTCTTGTATATCTTTGACATCAGTTATTATTTCCCATTTATCAATTTTGATTGAGGTTACTAGAGATTTTACTTTTGTATTTCTAGTTAGTCTGGCCAAAGGTTTATCCATTTTATTTATTTTTTAAAAAACCCAACTCCTTGTTTCATTGATTTTCTGAATGATTCTTTTGTTTTCAATTTCATTGATCTCTGATTTTACTTTAGTTATTTATTTTCTTCTGCTGGGATTAGGCTTAGATTGTTCTTCATTTTCCAATTCCATAAGATGGCTTATGAGTTTGTTGATGCGCTCTCTTTCTGTTTTTCAAATGTAGGCATATAAAGTGATAAATTTTCCTCTCAGAACTTTTTTTGTAGTATCCCACAGGTTTTAGTAATTTGTGTGTCTTCATTGTTGTTATGCTCAAGGAAGTTAATGATTTCCCATTTTACTCCATCCTGCTCCAACTGTCATTCAACATAAAGTTGTTTAATTTCCATGCCTTTGTGTGGGATTGAATGATTTTGTTGGAGTTGAGTTCCACTTTTAGTGCCTTATGGTTTGAGAAGATACAAGATAGAATTACAATTCTATTGATTTTGTTGAGGTTTGTTTTGTGTACTAGGATATGATCAGTTTTGGAGAATGTTCCATGGGACGATGAGAAGAATTTATATTCTTAATCTTTGGGATGGAGTGTTCTATATGTGTCTATCAATCACAGTTGTTCTAGGGTCTCATTTAAGTTCCTTATATCTTTGTTTAATTTCTGTTTAGATGATCTGTCCAGCTCTGTAAGAGGAGTGTTAAAGTCCCCTGTTATTTTGGTGTTATAGGATGTCATATTGCTCAGACTGAGTAATGTCTATTTGAAGAATCTGGGAGCATTTAAGTTGGGTGCAGAAATATTTAGAATTGAAACTTCTTCTTGTTGTATTTTTCCCTTGACCAATATAGTGACCATCTGTGTCTTTTTTGACTCCAGTTTTTTTAAATACACATGTATCTGAAACAAAAATTACAACTCCTCTTTTCTTCTGCATTCCGTTTGCTTGAAAAATTGTCTTCCAACCCTTAACTCAGAGTTTTAATTTGTCTTTTGATGCTAGGTATGTTTTCTGCAGACTGCAAATTGATAGCTTGTGTTTTTTAATCCAGTCAGCCAATCTATGCCTCTACAGTGGGGAATTAAAGCCATTAACATTTATTGAGATAATTGATAAGTGTGGTAATGTTCTATTTATCTTATTTTGTAAGAGTCCATTGCTTAGTTTTATCTTTTCCATCATTGTGGAAGTTAGGTTCTATCCTTTAATTTCTGAGTTTTTACTTTGCTGTTGATTCATTGTGATGGCCAGTGTGTAGAACAGGTTGAAGTATTTCCTGTAGAGCTGGTCTCATTGTGGTTATTTTCCTTAGTGTTTGTATATCAGTAAATGGTTTGGTTTCTTTGTCAATTTTACAGCACAGCTTAGCAGGATATAGAATTCTGGGCTGAAAATTATTTTGTTAAAATAGATTAAAGTTAGATGACCATTGTCTTCTGGCTTGAAAGTTTCATTAGAGAACTCTGTAGTCACTCTGATGGATTTTCCCCTGTAGATCAACTGGCACTTATTCCTAGCAGCTTGCAGAATCTTTTCTTTTGTCTTGACTTTGGACAGGTTCATCACAATGTGTCTTGGAGTACCTCTATTAGAGTTGAGGCAACCTGAGGTCTGATATTCCTCTAAAAGGAGTGTATCAGAACCTTTTGTGGTATTTGGGCAATTTTCATTTCTAATATTCTCTAGTATGGCTTCCATTCCCCTGGGGCATTCTTCTTCTCCTTCTGGGATTCCTATAACTCATATGTGCAAATGCTTTACAAAGTCCCATAAATCTGTCAGTGAACATTCTGATTTCTCTCTGTTCTTTACTGCCTCTTTAACGATCTCATTGGCTTCAAGAGCTTGGTCCTCTACCTCTGAGATTCTTTCTTTGCATGGTAAAATCTGTCGTTGATGCTTTCTATTGCATCTTCAAGTTCCCTAATTGACTGCATCATTTCCTTCATCTAAGCTATATCCTTTCTGTATTCTTCATATCATTCATCTCTTATCTGATTCATTTTTTAATTTCCTTTTGGCTATTTTTCACTTTATCAGCAGTTTCCTTCATTGTTTTCATCATCTGTGTTCTAAATTCCTGTTCTGTCATTTCTAACATTTCTTTATAGGTGGGATCCTTTGCAATAGATACCTCACAGTCCCTTGGAGAGGGATTGCTCTGGACTGGTTTTTCATGTTGCCATGATTTGCCTACTGATTCTTCCTCATTAGTGTTTTCTTTTATCTGTTTCCTTGCCTTAATTTTCCTTTCACTTCCTCTTGCTCTTTAAATTACCATGCCTCTGGACTAGGGTTTTGATGAGTACTTTTGGTACTAGGCCAGAAGGATGAGAAGATTGAACAGCCAGGGAAAAAAGAAAAAAAAAAGGAAAAGAAAAATTAGAAAGGAGAGGGGGTGGAGTAAAGGGGAATATTGACAAGAAGAAGAGAGGCACAAAAAGAGGGAGATAGGAACGATATAGGTGTACCATAGGGTACTTTGACTCAACCTTAAAAACCCCCATCCTCTGGGGCTACCAGGTTGGGTGGTTCCCTTGATGTCAGTAGATCTTGGTAGCCTATTTGTACACAGAACACCACTTCCACTAAGTAGAGATGGAAGACAAATATACTGTAAATCAAACCAAAACAACCAAGCAGAAAACTTTACAGGATAAAATTGGGGAAAAAATAATAGGGGTAGAAACACTAGCAAAAATGAAGTTCTAATAGTTAAAGAAAGAAATAATGAAAAATTATATTAAAACTATAAAAATGAAGAAAGAAAAGAAAGGAAAAAAAGAAAGAAAAATCTAGAGGGAAAATATTGAAATTTAAAAAAGCAGTATATATATATATATATTGTGATTATTGTCTAGGCAACAGGTGATCTTCTGGGGTATGAGATGTTAATCACAATGCTGATACAGCTATATGAAATGGAGACTGGAGGCCTCTGCTTATTTCTCAAACCCCACAGGATGGACAATCTAAATCTCTACTCAGCCTACTTAAAAGGCACTTTAAATTGCTAATCTTGGCTAAACATATTTCCCAGGAAAGCACTTGTCACTTGGGATCACTCCTGAATTGGCTGTCCACTTAACCTGTGTGCCAAAACCAATCTCACTCTATGCCCATAAGGGCCAAAGCTGTAAGGTCTCTCAGTCTCCACCTTTAGGCTGAAAGTCATTAGATCACTTGCCCAAGGTGCCCCTCCTGATCCTTGCTCTGTGACCCTGAGAGCAGAGCCTGCCAGGGCAGTTTTCTCATAATGGCTCCACACAGTCCACAGCTGAACACTATTAGCTCCAACTGGCTCAGTGGCTCAGTGTGGGGCCCTAGACAATGCTTAAAGTCCTCTGCATGCTTGTCCAAGTTCTCCCAAAGTAGTTCAACTGAGTGCCAAGTCCAAAAAAAGAAAAGCAAAAGCAAAAGCAAAATAGCTCACAGGTAAGGCCATTCCTGTTTGCAATCTCACTGCTGCTGTATTTACAGCTGCCGGCAGGATTAGACCAAATGAACACATGCAACCACTTGCCAATTCTCCACTGCTTTTGTCCTCCTCACGGGGCCCATAAGTCTCTCTCTGATTACCTGTGTCCCCAAGGGATGTTTTTGGGCAGATACCACCAGCCAGAGATGACTAGAGTCTTCTCTTCCCAGTCTCACTATGCCCAGTTGCAAGGAAACTGTTACTCGGCTGCCATCTTGTTCCACCCAACCACCTGGTATTTCTTAAAGGTCAGTCAGTGTACAATTGGTTCTTCCTGGTCTGTTTCTCAGGGAGTTAGTCAAGCAAGAAATCAGCGAGGACTTTCCCATCTATCTTCGGAGTGAACCATACTCCATTTCATTGAGGGCCTGTGGCACAGAAATTTGTTAAGAGTTAACTGGTATTTTTCCACCTTAGTCTAGACCTAATACTCATCCTCCATCATCATCCAGCTGATATATGATCACAATGGCCTGTCTTCCACAGAATTATTGTAGGACAATTTAGCTAGAATCCCCTACTCCTGATATTTCCTCTTCGAAATTTTCCATCCAATGATATACCATGCACACTGTTCCTTGTCTATGATTTCCCAATTTCCAATGCCAATTTGGAATTGAGTCCAACGCTCTCCCCCCACCCCCGCAAGACTCTTTTGCAGTGGTCCCTATAGTGATGTCTATGGGTTCTGAATCAAGTGTTTTGCCATGGTTTGGATGTGGCTTGTTTTGATCACATTAAAACTCATGTTGAAATTTTATCCACAATATGATGATATTGGGAGGTAAGGCCTAATAGAAAAGGTTTTGTTATAAATGACAATCCCTCATGAATACTTTGTGCAATTCTCAGGTTAGTCACTGAGTTTTAAAGCTTGATACTGGATTAGTTATCATGAGAATGGATTAATTTCTGCAAAACTGGATTATTTTAAAGTGTGGATTCCCCTTGGGTTTTCTACTCTTTGCAAGTGTCCACTTCCCCTTTGACCACATCTACCATCTTGTAATACAGCACAGAAGATTTTTCCAGAATCTAGGGACATGCCTTTGAACTTTTCAGCCTTTAGAACCCTGTGCTAAATAAATCTCTTTCCTTAATATATTATGAAGTCTTGTATTATTTTATAGCAATACAAAACAAACTAAGACACCTTCCTTGTTTTGTGCTAGGAAGTATCATTGGATAATATTTTCTTTAATACCATACCGAAAGGGATATATATATATGCTCTTTATTTGAGTGATTCAATTAAAATTATGGGCAGAACACAGGAGGTACAGATATGTGCACACAAACCACAAATGAGCATAAAGGTATGAAACATATAAAAAGAAAAAACACTGTAATATTACTTTCCCTAGGAAATGCAAGAAAAGCAATAGTTCATTATAGTTTTAAATAAACATAGGTATCATAGTCTCCCTAAAATTAACTACCAAATGGAAGTTTAATGATGACATGAAATAGAAGAAAAATAGAAATATACTGACAGAGTTCAAGAAATAAAATAGAAAAAGGAGATTATAATCACAAAAGCTGTGATTGAAAACACAGTAATATGGCTGATTGGCTTAAGGAAATTTTAGAAACCAAAAAAAAAAAAAGGAATAGATACATAAAGTAAATAAAAAACATATGCAGGAAATATGTAGCACATCCATAACAGAAACATTAATGTTTCCTGGTAATTACTACAAGCCTAGCACTAAAGCTTTGTCATTCAAATGATTAAATGTAGGGTGATTCATTAATTGTAGGGATATACTTGTTCAAGACTATTCCATAAATAATTGCGAGAACCAGGGCTTCAGCACATGGCCATCTATTTTCAAAGTTAATAATGTTTTCTTTGTACTTTAAAGCCTTTTCTATTTGGACGGGGTGCATAAGCCTTAATTTGTTTACCTGATAAGCGGCTAAATTGTTCAGGCGGTTTTGATTTGCCTGAATAAGGATAAATACAGTGGCATAAAAGTGGAAATAATCAAAACAGGCCAGTCTATAATTTCAGTTTCTTTTCTTTCTTTCTTTCTTTTTTTTTTTTTTCTGAATGTGAATGGGACCAAATGGACTGATAGAGCTCACTATCCTAGGTTTAAAATTATAATCTTGACTTTTTCCTCCATGTAGACCTTCATCAAAGAACTCAATGCCCTTCTGATTTTCTATTTAGGAGGGACTGTTATGATGCACAAATGTCAAACACCACACATAGGTGCACATAAAATGTTCATAAAACATGGTAAGTGAATGAGAAAAAAAGTCTCCTAAGAATTTTGCAATGTTGTCTTAACTTTGAGATTCCCATAGTTATTCTCAAAGATCATTTGAACTGAGTGGATTTTATCAAGAGATAAATTTTCCAAATATTTTAATCTGTGCAAATGTTTTTATTTATTTATTTATTTAAACAAGAAGTTTATTCCTTTTACATTAATCATAATATTTCTTTGTGCCTCTTTTTCCATACTTCTTTTTAATTTTTTTTTTATGGAATTTCTTTTTTTCCTTCTTTTCTTTTTTTTTTTTAATTTAAAACACATATATATTTTTTTTATTGTTGGGGATTCATTGAGGGTACAAGAAACCATGTTACACTGGTTGCATTTGTTAGGAAAAGACCCTCTTACAATTGTGTTTTGCCCCCAAAAGGTGTGGCACACACCAAGACCCCAAGACCCCACCCACCTTACTCCTCTCTCTCTGCTCTTCCTTTCCCCACCCCTCCCTCATTCTTCACCCCCATCGTGTCAATAATTGTCATTAATTGTCCTCATATCAAACTTGAGTACATGGGATTCATGCTTCTCCATTCTTGAGATGCTTTACTAAGAATAATGTGTTCCACTTCCATCCAGGTTAGTACAAAGGCTGTAAAGTCTCCAT
>CAUYON010027019.1:0-36395 GCA_963573935.1 Arctocebus calabarensis | reverse complement strand
TTTTGCCTTCCTCAGGGGGTCCGGAAGTCTCACGCTGTCTCCCTATGTCCCCAAAGGGATGTTTTTGGGCAGATCTTGTCAGCCAGAGATGCCTGAAGTCTTCTCTCCCCAGTCTCACCGAGCCCAGTTGCAAGGAAGCTGCTACTCAGTCACCCTCTTGGCTCCTCCCCTGTTTATTTTTTTAAATGTTTATTATTGCTATGTGTTGGGATCTGAGGAAATAAGCCAAAATACAAACTTATAGAGCTATTTTGGTAGGAAGTTTTTAAAATCATATTTAAATTACAATATAAAATGTAGCTGACTTTAGTATTGTTTAATTCTAGATAACGTTTGTTTTTTTATAGCAGTGACTATTAAAAGATAAAGAATCAACAACAGCTACCATTTATTTAATATCCTATGTATTGGGCATTGTATTTGACACTTTATACTTATTACATCACCCTTTGGAAACCTGGATTGGTAAATGATATTATCCACTTATTTCAGATGATGAAGGCAAAGGCTATCAGAGGTCAAATGCCTTTTCAAAGTAGCATGGCCGGAAAGTGGGAAATAGCAATCGAGGGCAAGTTATTATACCCCATAGTTCATGCTTTTGCCTACATTGCTGTGCAATATATTTAATCTAGTTAAGCTACCCTCTTTTCACTGTGAAATTTTATTTCTTATACTCTTCACCATATATGAAAATTGGTTTATTAATTCACTTTATTTTGTTATTTTTCCCAGTGTTCCATTTGTATTGTACTTAGCCTGTAGAACAAAGTATTTCTAGATAATGCTGTCTTTGAATTTTAGAAATTTTCAAAATATCATTGTATATTATAACCTATGTGAAATGTGTTTAATATTAGTTAAGGCTAGGTTGGTATAGATTGAGGTAAGTCAGAAGTCTTAGAACTTTAAAATAAGAACAATCTAAGTATAGCTAAAGACCTACTAGATGAAACTCCGAAGATATTGTATTTCAGTTTATCTTGTACATAATTTCTGCATTATTTATAATACTCTTATAACCTTACCCATATCTCTCTTTTTCCACAGAGTCAAGTTTGTATCATTTAGCCTTGTGATGATGACACCATTCTGTCTTATCAGACTTACCTCCCATGTGTCCCCAGTATGAATTCTCTTCCATATTACTTACTCTTTATTTTTCTATACCTCTTTTTATAGCATATTACAGTGTATAGTGTTATCTCTCCACCTGTTTGTCTTTCATGCCCGAACCTTCTTTAGTAACTTCACTTTCTTCATGAAGGTTAGTCTGATAGTGACAGTTTACAATGAGCCTCCTCTTTCAGAAGAACACTAGAATTTCCAGTTGATGTTACACAGCACCTAATTGCTTTATGTTTAAGTGCTGTTATTAAGATTGTGATTGCCCTGATTGTTTCTGTATATCTTCTAATTATCTCTTCCGCACTCTTAAGATGTAGTATATTGAAGTAACTTTGGTAATTATCATTTATAACCAGCTATACAGTAGCTTCAGGAAATAAAGGCTGTCTTATCATTCAGTTCAGTTTTACATAGTAAGTCATGACATACACTTCTATCATCAGCTTACTCTTTTTTATCTGAGAAGATGAATATAATTTAATTTAAAAAATTAAAGTAAACTAAACCATGCTTATTTTCTGCTCCTAACAGATCCAAATATTTAGCCATTCATATCATCTCAATATTCTGGGTGAGGTGAGAGAAGTGGGTCTCTTGGGCAGTGTCTCAGGTGGTTGGTAGATCCAGGTGGTCACTCACCATGCTTTCACTTTCCACTGTGGGAGAAGTTGTAGGCTGAGGGAGTTTCTCTGGGTACTTACCTGTGCTGTCTTGGGGGATGGGTGAATCAGGTAAAGTGAGACTTTCTTTTTACCCTCTTGAATGTATCTATTCTGGCATTTTTGCTCCTGTGAGTTGCTAAAACTTCTCTGTTGGACTTCTGGATTTATACAAAGTTACTCTCATCCAGGGATGGTTGTCAAATTGATGCTTTTTAGGGAAGAAGATGACAGAAAGCACCTATTTGGCCATCTTGCTAGTATCACATCTGTCACATTTTACTCTTAACAAGCCCTTTGGTGAAAGCTTTTATTTTATTGAGCATATAAGTTGATGGATATAGATAATGCTGTTGCTTTATTTTAAGGTGATTTTCTTTTCCTTTTTTTTTTTTTTTTTTTTTTGCAGTTTTTGGTTGGGGCTGGGTTTGTGCCTGCCACACCTCCAGCATATGGGGTTGGCGCCCTATTCCTTTGAGCCACAGGCACTGCCCAAGGTGATTTTCTTTTTATCTGCTAGAATAAGTCAAAATAAAACAGTAAAAGCATAAAACATTTTCAAATGATGTATATATTGATTAATGCTCAGTGTTAATGCACTTAATCATGTATGAACACAGTGATGCTTTGTCAACTATCTTCTTGTGGAAGGAAATTATGCTTACTGCTAATTTTGTGGAATACATTTTCCTGTGCTGTTTCTAAGCAGATGATGTTTTCATTGGGGCTAATAAAATTGGGTTCAAGTTATGTTAGTGTATAAAATTTTTAGTCCCAGAAAATATACCCTCTAAATGGTGTAGATATCATAGAAATGTTATTAAGTTATATACTTTTACCTTAAACAACTTTTCAATAACTTTTCATGAACATTACTTTTGTTAAGATCTGACAATTTAAATATTTATTTTTGTAAAGATGGAATTAGAAATTCAAGTAGCAATTCAAAAGTTGTCTCAAGAATTCGATGAATTCAAAGACGAAATCACCAAAGATTTTGACACATTGAGGCAAGAACTTGCAGCCATCAAAGATCTGAGAAATATAGTAGAATACCTCAGTAACAGAATGGAGCAAGCAGAAGAAAGATTTCTGACATTGAAGACAAAGCTTTTGAATTCTCCCAAACTTTCAAAGAAGAAGAGAAATGGAGGGCAAAACGGATCATTCCCTGAGAGAATTGTGGGACCACTCCAAAAGAGCAAACATCACTTCATAGGAATCCCTGAAGGAGAAGAAGATAGTCTGAAAGGCACAGATCCTCTACTCCAAGAGATAATTGAGGAGAACTTCCTAAGCATGGAAAGAGACCTTGAAATTCAGATAGCAGACAGTTTCAGAAACCCAGCATGACTCAACCCAAATAAAGCATGTTCTAGACACATTGTAATTAACTTCGCCAAAGTTAACATGAATGAGAAAAACCTGCAAGCAGCCAGATGTAAGGAAATCATAACCTATAATGGGGCGAATATTAGAATGACTGCAGATCTCTCTGCTGAAACATTTCAAGACAGAAGAGGATGGTCATCGACCTTCAATCTCCTAAAACAAAACAACTTTCAGCCCAGGATCCTATATCCAACTAAACTGAGCTTCATTTATGACAGAGAAGTTAAATACTTTAATGACATACACACATTAAAGAAATTTGCCATAACCAAACCAGCTCTTCAGGATATCCTTAGACCCATCTCCATAATAACCAGCAAAATGCTTTGCCACCAAAGTAAACTGACTCTGAAATTCTTGACCAAGACCCAATTTCCAGTGGTGAAAAGATTCAAAATGTCCACTGCACTTCAAAAAACTTGACACCCAAAATACTACCAGGCTTATCAATACTCTCAATTAATTTGAATGGCTTAAACTGTCCTCTTAAGAGGCACAGGTTGGCTGACTGGACACAAAAACTCAGGCCAGATATCTGCACCATGCAAGAATCTCATCCTACCTTAAAGGATAAATATAGCCTCAGGGTGATGGGATGGGCATCTGTAATCCAGGCAAATGGAAATCAGAAAAAAGCAGGGGTGGCAGTTTTATTTGTAAATACATTAGGCTTTAAACAACAAAAGTAAGGAAAGACAAGGATGGTCACTTTGTACGTTTAAGGGAAATACTCAACATGATGAGATGTCAATTATTAACATTGATGCACCCAACCAAAATGCTCCTCAATTTATAAGGGAGACCCTAACAGACTTTAACAGTTTGATATCTTCCAGCACCATAATAGTCAGAGATTTTAACACCCCTTTGGCAGTGTTGGATAGATCCTGCAAGAAGAAACAAAGCAAAAAAATTTTGGATTTAAACTTCAACATAGAGCAATTGAATTTAACAGACATCTACAGAACATTTTACCCTAACAAAAATGAATGCACATTCTTCTCATTAGCCCATTGAACATCCGCCAAAATTGATCACATCTTAGGTCACAAGGCTAACTTCAGCAAATTTAAAAGAATAAAAATTATTCCTTGTATTTTCTCAGATCATCACACAATAAAAGTTGACCTCACGAATAACAGGTATCTGCATACACATACAAAGCCATGGAAACTAAACAACCTTATGATGAATGATAGCTGGGTCATAGATGAGATTATGAAGGAAATTGTCAAATTTTTGGAACAAAACAATAATGAAGACGTGAATGATCAGAACTTGTGGGATACTGCAAAGGTAGTCCTAAGAGGGAAATTTATAGCTTTGCAAGCTTTCCTCAAGAGAGTGGAAAGAGAGGAAGTCAATAACTTTTTTATTTAAGTATCCATTATTCTTTCCTATGTATTTTTTTTTTTTATTAAATCATAGCAGCATATGTTAGTGCAATCAAGGGTTACAATGTGCTGGTTTCATATATAATCAGAAATGTTTTCATCAAACATAGCCTTCATGGCATTTTCTTAGTTATTGTATGAAGACATTTGTATTCTGCATTTAGTAAGTTTTGCCTGTACCATTCCAAGATGCACCGTAGGTGGCACCACCAATTACCCTCCTGCCACCCTAACCTGCCCCCTCCCCTCCTCTCCCTTGCCCCTTTCCCCATAATCCTGTGCTAAATTGGGTTAAAGTCTTCATATGAAAGCTATAAATTAACCTCATAGTAGGGCTGAGTACATTGGATACTTTTTCTTCAATTCTTGAGATACTTTGCTAAGAATATGTTCCAGCTCCATCCATGTAAACATGAAAGAGGTAAAGTCTCTGTCTTTCTTTAAGGCTGCATAGTACTTCATGGTATATATGTACCACAACTTATTAATTCATTCGTGGGTTGATGGGCACTTGGGCTTCTTCCATGACTTAGCAATTATGAATTGGGCTGCAATAAACATTTTGGTACAGATGTCTTTGTTATAATGTGATTTTTGGTCTTCTGGGTATTTTGGTCTTCTAGTAGAGGAATTATAAGATTGAATGACAGGTCTATTTTTAGATCTCTAAGTATTCTCCAAACATCCTTCTAAAAGGAACGTATTAGTGTGCATTCCCACCAGTAGTGTAGAAGTGTTCCCTTTTCTCCACATCTACGCCAACATCTCTGGTTTGGGGATTTTGTTATGTGAGCTAATCTTACTGAGTTAGGTGATATCTCAAAGTAGTTTTGCTTTGCATTTCTCTGATGATTAAGGATGGTGAGCATTTTTTCATGTGTCTGTAGGCCGTGCGCCTGTCTTCTTTAGAGAAGTTTCTCTTCATGTCCTATGCCCACCCTGAGATGGGATCACCTGTTCTTTTCTTGCTAATATGTTTGAGTTCTCTGTGGACTCTGGTTATTAAAACTTTGTCAGAGGCATAACCTGAAAATATTTTCTCCCATTCTGAGGGCTATCTGCTTGCTGTACTTACTATGTTCTTAGCTGTACAGAAGCTTTTTAGTTTTATCAGGTCCCAGTAATGTATTTTTTATACTGCTTCCAATGCCTGAGGAGTCCTCCTCATAAATATTTATCCAAGCCAATTCCTTCAAGAGTTTCCCCTTCACTTTCTTTCTTTCTTTCTTTTTTTTTTTTTTGATAGTTTCATGTCTTACGTTTAAATCTTTAATCCAGTGAGAGTCCACCTTAATTAATGGTGAGAGGAGTGGGTCCAGTTTTACTTTCCAGGTCGCCAGCCAGTTCACCCAGCACCATTTGTTAAATAGGGAGTCTTTTTCCCCACTGAATGTTTTTAATTGGCTTGTCAAAGATCAAGTAATGGTAAGTAGTGGGATTCATCTCTTGGTTCTCTGTTCTGTTCTAAATATCTACCTCTCTGTTTTTGAGCCAGTATCATGCTGTTTTGATCACCATTTATTTATACTATAGTCTGAGGTCTGGTAGCGTGATTCCTCCTGCTTTGTTTTTATTTATGAGTAATGTCTTGGCTATTCAATTTTTTTTCTGATTCCGTATAAAAGGAAGCATTATTTTTTTGAGCTCTGTAAAATATGACAATGGAGCTTTGGTAGGAATTGCATTAAAATTACATATTGCCTTGGGTAGTATAGACATTTTAACAATGTTGATTCTTCCCAGCCTGGTATATTTTTCCATTTGTTAACATTTTCAGGTATTTCTTTTCTTAAAGTTTTATAGTTCTCTTTATAGAGATCTTTCACATTCTTTGTTAGGCATACTCCCAAATATTTAATCTTCTTTGGCACTACTGTGAAAGGAATAGAGTCCTTGACTGTTTTTTCAGCTTGGCTATTGTTGGTATATATAAAGGCTACAGATTTATGGGTGTTGATCTTGTAGCCAGAGATGTTGCGTATTCCTTGCTCACTTCTAAAAGTTTTGTAGCAGAATCTCTGGCATTTTCCAGATATACAATCATGTCATCTGCAAAGAGTGAAAGTTTGATCTCTTCTGACCCTATGTGGATACCCTTGATCACCTTTTCTTCCCTGATCGCAATGGCTAAAACTTCCATTATGATGTTGAAGAGCAGAGGAGACCATGGGCAACCTTGACTGGTTCCTGATCTAAGTGGAAATGATTTCAATTTAACTCCATTCAGTATGATATTGGCTGTGGGTTTGCTGTAGATGGCCTCTATTAGTTTAAGAAATGTCCCTTCTATACCAATTTTTGTAAGTGTTCTGATCATGAAGAGATGCTGGATATTGTTAAAAGCTTATTCTGCATCAATTGAGAGAATCATATGGTCTTTATTTTTTAATTTGTTTATGTGCTGAATTACATTCATAGATTTACATATATTGAACCAGCCTTGAGACCCTGGGATAAAGCCCACTTGGTCATGGTGTATAATTTCTTTGATGTGTTGTTGGATTCTGTTTGTTAGTATCTTGTTAAATATTTTTGCATCAATATTCGTTAGTGATAGTGGTCTATAGTTTTCTTTTCTTGTTGGGTCTCTCCCTGGTTTAGGGATCAAGATGATGTTTGCTTCATAGAAGGTGTTGGGTAATATTTCTTCTTTTTATATATTTTGGAAGAGTTTAGTAATATAAGTACTAGTTCTTCTTTAAAGGCTTGGTAGAATTCTGACGTGAAGCCATCTGGTCCCGGGCTTTTCTTTTTAGGGAGATTTTTTTATAGTTGATGCTATTTCAGAAGTTGATATAGACCTATTCATCGTTTCCACTGCATTCTGGCTAAGTCTTGGTAGGTGGCGTGCTTCCAAGTATCGGTCAATTTCCTTCAGATTTTCATATTTCTGAGAGTAAAATTTCTTGTAATATCCGTTAAGGATTTTTGGAATTTCTGAGGGGTCTGTTATTATTTCGTCTTTACCATTTCTGATTGATGAAATTAGAGGTTTTAGTCTGTTTTTCCTGATTAGGTTAGCCAAAGGTTGATCTATTTTATTGACCTTTTCAAAAAACCAACTTTTTGATTTATTGATCTGTTGCATAATTCTTTTGTTTTCAATTTCATTTAATTCTGCTCTAATTTTGGTTATTTCTTTTCTTCTGGTGGGTTTGGGATTGGAATGTTCTTCCTTCTCCAGTTGCTTAAGATGTCCCCTTAAGTTGTTAACTTCCTCTCTTTCTGTTTTCTTGAGGAAGGCTTGCAGTGCTATAAATTTCCCTCTTAGGACTTCCTTGCAGTATCCTAGAGGTTCTGATAATTCATGTCTTCATGTCATTTTGTTCCAAAAATTTGGTAATTTCCTTCCTAATCTCATCTGTGACCCAGCTATCCTTTAGCACAAGGTTATTTAGCTTTCATGCTTTTGTTTGAGTATGCAGATTCCTGTTGTTATTGAGTTCAACTTTTATTCCATGATGGTTGTAGAAGGTGCAAGGAATAATTTCTATTCTTTTAAATTTGCTGAGGTTAGACTTGTCACCTAAGATGTGATCAATTTTGGAGTATGTTTCATGGAGTAATGAGAAGAATGGGTATTCAATTTTATTAAGGTGAAATGTTCTGTAGATGTCTGTTAAGTCCAGTTGTTGAACGGTTAATTTTAAATCTAAAATTTCTTTACTTAGCTTGTTTTTGGAGGATTTATCCAACACTGCTAAAGGAGTATTAAGCTCCCCAACTACTATGGAGCTGGAGGAAATCAAGTTACTCATGTCTATTAGAGTTTTTCTTTTATAAATTGAGGTGCATTCTGATTGGGTGCATTAATATTAATAATTGAAATCTCATCATATTGGGTAGTACCTTTAACAAATATGAAATGTCTGTCTTTATCCTTCTTTACTTTGGTTGGTTTCAAGCTTATTTTATCTGTGAATAAGATTGCAACGCTTGCTTTTTTCTGTTTTCCATTTGCCTGGAATATAGATGATCATGCCTTCACCTTGAGTCTAAATTTATCTTTTAAGGTAAGATGAGATTCTTGTATGCAGCAGATATCTGGCCTGAGTTTTTGTATCCATTTCAGCCAACCTATACCTCTTTAGAGCACAGTTTAAACTATTCACATTAATTGAAAAGAATGATAAATTTTTAGAAAGTCCAGTGGACATTTTTAATCCTTTCATCACTGTGGAAGTTGAAAAAAAGTTTGATAAAAAGTTTCTGGGTGAGTTTACTTTTGTGAGGTCATTATGGAGGATAGGTCTGAGAATATCCTGGAGAGCTGGCTTAGTTATGGCAAATTTCTTCAACATGAGGATGTCATTAAAGTATTTAATTTCTCCATCATAAATGAAACTCAGTTTAGCTGCATACAAGATCCTGGGTTGCAAGTTATTTTATTTTAGGAGATTAAAAGTTGATGACCACCCTCTTCTAGCTTGAAAGGTTTGATCAGAGAGATCTGCAGTTATTCTAATATTCTTCCTTTTGTAGTTAATGGATTTCTTATGTCTGGCTGCTTTCAGAATTTTCTCCTTCATATTAACTTAGGGAAGTTAATCATGATGCACCTGGGGGATGTTTTATTCGGGTTGAGTCGTGCTGGGGTTCTAAAACTGCTATCTGAATTTCAGAATCTTTGCATATCTGGAAGTTTCTCTTTCATAATCTCATAAAGAAGAGACTCTGTGCCTTGTGATGCCACTTTATCATTTTCAGGTATCCCTATCAGGCGAATATTGGTTTTCTTCAAGTTATCCCAGAGCTGTCTGAAAGAATGATCCTTTTTTGTGTTCCATTTCTCTTCCTCTTTGGATGTTTGGGAGCTTTCGAAAGCTTTGTCTTCCATGTCAGAAATCCTTTCTTCTGCTTGCTCCATTGTGTTACTGAGGGATTCTACTGTATTATCATGTCTTTGAGGGCTGCAACTTCTTGTCTCAATGTGTCAAAATCTTTGGTCATTTTGTCTTTGAATTCATTCAGTTCTTGAGACATCTTTTGGGTCATCATTTGGATTACTTCTTGACATTCTAATTCCATGTTTTCCTTTATTCCACTAATCTTATTTGCTATCCAGACTCTGAATTCAATTTCTGACATCTCAGCCATTTGCTTATGCAAAGGATCTTGTGCTGTATCTACCTGTCATTCCTTGAGGGAGTTAATGTACACTGATTATTCATGTTGCCAGAGTTTTTCTGTTGATTCCGCCTCATGATTATTTTTCACTGTTGCCTATGACCATCCTCAGTGTTGGGGAGGTGTCTCTCCCAGATCAGACCTTGATAGGATCACTCTGTTGTTGCTGGATCTTTGTAGGGAGTGACCCTGTGTAGCTCCTCTGGGACTGCCCCACAGGGAGTTCTGGTTGTGGGAGCATCTCCGGAGTGTAGCATGCCCGGATCAAGGAGCAGGATGTGGGATGGTGCACACGATTCTGTGAGTGCTCAGCACCCGGTGGCCTTTCCAAAGGGAGTCCACACCTCTGGCAATCTCTGGGTGGGAAGAAGAGGGAGGGCACGGATTGCGCCGCCTCCTGAGTCTTTGGCCAGATGGGTGAAACTGGTGCAGAGGCAGAGAGGGGTAGGGGAGGACGCAGGTTGTGCAGCTCCCAGAGTTCCTGCCCTGAGCAGGCAGGCGGAGGCCTGGAAGTTTCCCAGTGGAGTCCTTGGCCAGTGCGGGTGGCAGGTGGAGTCCCTGGCCATGGCAGGTGGCGAGCCAAGGCCCCAGCAGGGTCCCTGGTTGCTGCAAGCATAGGGTCGAGTCCTGCCGGGGGCAGATCTGAGCCATGCCGTGGTCCTGGCAGTGTCCCTGGCCAAGGCAGGTGGCACAACAATCGTGGCCATGCGGGAGTCCCAGCGGAGTTCCTGGTCACAGCAGGCTGAGGCCCGGCAGGGCACAGTTCAGAGCCGCATAGGAGTCCCGGCAGAATTCCCTGCAATGGCTGTCGGTGGGCCAAGGCTCTGGGGTGCCAATTGGGGCTACACAGGGGTTCCTGTGGAGTTCCTGGTCCTGCTGTGTGGTGGGCTGAGGCCCAGTGGGGTAAGGATTGGAGCCAGGCAGGGGTCCCAGCAGAGTCCCTGGCCGCAGTATGCAGCAGGCCGAGGCCAGGCAGCACACAGATTGAAGCCACATGGGAGACCCAGCAGAGTTCTTGGCTGGTTCTGGCAGCAGAGAAGGCCCAGGACACCAATTGGAGTGGAGTTCCTGGCACCTGTGGGCGGCAGTCCTGGGGATGGATTGGAGCTGGGCAGGTGTCCTGGCAGAGTCCCTGGCTGCAGTGGGAGATGGGCCAAGGCCAGGCAGAGCAAAGATCGGTGCCACACGGGAGTCCCGGTGGAGTTCCTGGCCGCTGCTGGCAGTGGACCAAGTCCCGGCAGGGTGCCAATTGGGCTGCGCGTGTGGGGGGGAGGGGTCCCAGTGGAGTTCTTCTCCGCTGCGTTCGAGGGGCTGAGTCCCAGTGGAGAACAGATCTGAGCCAGGGAGGTCCTGACAGAGTCCCTGGCTCCAGCGAGTGGTGGGCTCGGCTGGGGTGGAGTGGGGCCCCGCGATTCTGGTGGAGTCCCTGGCCTGGGTGCTGGTGGGGGCTTGGCGGGGCCCCGAGTCTCTTACCTGGTTGGCTGCCTGTTTCAACAGATAGGGAGGGTGGGCACTGCTCAAGTCCTCCTCCCTCAGTTTCAGCTGAGGTCAGGCTTCTGGTGCCTCAGGTAGAGGGGGAAGGGTGTCCTGGAAGTTTAGAATGCCAGAATACTTTAGTTCAGTTTTTCTGCCTGAAGCTTGGTTTTTTGAAGTTGCAGATTGCCTCAGCAGAGGTGACCTGCAGTTATCACTTCTCTCTCTCTCTCGTCTGGGTTCCCAGTCTTCAGCTCAATTGGGCAGTTTCTGGAGTTTATCTTTCCTTTTGGACAGGAGCCCCTGTCAGAAGCTGCTTCCAGTTGGCCATCTTGCCCCTCCCCCTTTGGAAGTCAATAACTTAATGGGACATGTTAAGCAACTGGAAAAGGAAGAACATTCCAACCCCAAACTCAGCAGATGAAAAGAAATAGTTAAAATTAGAGCAGAATTAAGTGAAATAAAAAACAAAAGAATTATTCGAAAGATCAATGAATCAAACAATGGGATTTTTGAAAAATTCAGCAAAATTGATAAACCTTTGACCAACCTAACTAAAAATACAAAATTAAAGTCCATAGTATCATCAATCAGAAATGACAACGACAAAATAACACACACCTCAGAAATTAAAAAAATACTTAATACTACAAAAACTTTATTCTCAGAAGTATGAAAATCTGAAAGAAATTGATCAATACTTAGAAGCATACCAACTTCCTAGACTTATTCAGATAGAATTGGAAATGCTGAACAGACCTATATCAAGCACTGAAATAGAATCAACTATACAAAATCTCCCAAAGAAGAAGAGTCCAGGCCCAGATGCCTTCAAATCAGAAATTCTGCCAAACCTTTAAAGAGGAGCTAGTACCCGTATTACTTAACCTTTTCCAAAACAGAGAAAAAGAAGGAATACTTCCCAACACATTCTATGAAGCAAATATCACCCTGATCCCCAAATCAAGAAAAGATCCAACAAGAAAAGAAAACTATAGACCAATATCTTTAATGAACATAGATGCAAAAATATTTAATAAGATCCCAGCAAACAGAATCCAGCAACACATCAAATGTACACCATGACCAAGTGGGTTTTATCTCATGGTTCAATATTTGTAAATCTATAAATATAATATATCACATAAACAAACTAAAAAACGAATACCATTTGATTCTCTCATTAGGTGCATAAAAAGCTTTTGACACTATCCAGCATCCTTTCATGATCAGAAACTTAGGAAAATAGGTATAGAAGAGACTTTTATTTAATTGATAGAGGCCATCTACAGCAAACCCTCAGCCAATATCATGTTGAATAGAGCAAAATTGAAAACATTTCTACTCATATCAGGAACAGGCAAGGTTGCCCATTATCTCCACTGCTTTTTAACATTGTAATGGAAGTTTTAGCCAGGGCTACCAGGCAAGAGAAGGTGATCCAGGGTATACAAATAGGGTCAGAGGAGATCAAACTTTCACTGTTCACATATGATATGATTTTATACCTGGAAAACCCCAAGGACTCAACCACAAAACTCTTAGAAATGATCAAGGAATACAGTAGTGTCTCAGGATACAAAATCAATACTCAAAAACCAGTAGCTTTTATATATACCAACAATAATCAAAGCTGAAAAAACAGTCAAGGACTCTATTCCCTTTATAGTTGTGCCAAAGAAGATGAAATATTTGGGAATTTACCTAACAAAGGACATGAAAGATCTCTATGAAGAGAATTATGAAACTCTGAGAAAAGAAATAGTTGAAGATGTTAACAAACAGAGAAACATACCATGCTCATGGCTGGGAAGAATCAGCATTGTTAAAATGTCCATATTACCCAAAGCAATTTACAAATTTAATTCAATTCCTATCAAAGCACCACTATCATACTTTAAAGATCTGGAAAAAAATAGTACTTCACTTTATATGGAACCAGAAAAAACCTCAAATAGCCAAGACATTACTCAGAAATAAAAACAAATCAGGAGGAATCATGTTACTAGACTTCAAACTATTCTATAAATGTATAGTGATCACAACAGCATGGTATTGGCACAAAAACAGAGAGGTAGATGTATGGAACAGAATGGAGAACCAGGAGATGAACCCAGACACTTATCATCATTTAATCTTTGATAAGTGTATCTAAAATATAAATTCGGGGAAAGATTCCCTGTTTAACAAGTGGTGCTGGGAGAATTGGTTGGCAACTTGTAGAAGACCCACACCTTTCACCATTAACTAAGATAGACTCTCACTAGATTAAAGATTTAAACTTAAGACATGAAACTATAAAAATACTAGAAGAAATTGCAGGGAAAACTCGTGAAGAAATCGGCCTGGGAGAATACTTTATGAGGAGGACCCCCCCGGGCCATTGAAGCAACACGACAAATACATTACTGGGATCTGATCAAATTAAAAAGCTTCTGCACTGCCAAGAACACAGTAAATAAAGCAAGCAGACAGCTCTCAGAATGGAAGAGGATATTTTCAGGTTATGCTTCTAAAAAAGGTTTGATAACATGAATCCACAGAGAACTCAAACTTATTGATAAGAAAAGAACAAGTAATCCCATTTTATTGTGGGCAAGGGACTTGAACAGAAGCTTCTCTGGATAAGACAGGCACATGGCCAATAGACACATGAAAAAATGTTCATCATCTTTAATCATCAGAGAAATGCAAACCAAAACCACTTTGAGATATCATCTAACTCCCATAAGAGTGGCTCACATAACAAAATCCCAAAACTACAGATTTTGGCATGGATATGGAGAAAAGGGAACATTTCTGCACTGCTGGTGAGAGAGCAAACTAATACATCCCTTTTGAAAAGAAGTATGGAGAATACTCAGGGATCTAAAAGTAGACCTGCTGTTTGATCCTGCAATTCCTCTACTAGGTGTATATCCAGAAGACCAAAAATCACTTTATAACAAAGATAGTTGCAGCATATTGTTCATTGCAGCTCAGTTCATAACAGCCAAGTCATGGAAGAAGCCCAGGTGCCCATCGACCCATAAATGGATTAATAAATTGTGCCATATGTATATCATGGAATATTATGCAGCCTTAAAAAAGATGGAGACTTTACCTCTTTTACATTTACATGGATGGAGCTGGAACATATCCTACTTAGGTAAAGTATCTCAAGAATGCAAGAAAAAATATCCGGTGTACTCAGTACTATTATGAAACCAATTTACAATCATTCACACTTTTATATGAAGAATAGATCACAACTATGGCCCAAGAAGGAGAGAAGGGGGGGAGATCAAATCGAGGGAGGGTGAATGGTGTGATCACACCTATGGTGCATATTGCAAGGGTACATGTCAGTTTTATTAGTATAGAGTATGAATGTCTTCACTTAATAATTAAGTAAACGAGATGAGGTACATATTCACCAGTGTGATGTAAGCATTCCTAATTCTATATGAAATCAGCACATTGTACCCCATAAATACATTAATGTATACATGATATACGTGTTTATGATTTAATAAAAAATAAATAAAATAAAAATTAAAAACAAATATTTTATTTATTTTTTTTCTTTTGTTAGGATCTAGAATTTTTATTATCTTTGAAAATGCTTTGTGAAACCTGACCCCAGTCATACCAGCTCTTTTTTGTCTTTGATATGTGAAATTATTTACTAACTCAGTGACTTCTTGTATACTTTTCTTCTTTATAGGTGACAACATACTTGATCCTCTCTCTCCCCACACAGTTTTTCATTTTGTGACCTTTTTTGGCAAGTGTTGGGCCTTGCCACTTTAGAGAAGAGTTCGCTGATCTTCTCCTCTTAAATTGGTTATCCCCATTAAAATTTCTCATTGTATCTTTTCATTTCCTTAAGATTTATCACTGTCCATATCTGTTTGTTGTGATTATTTGTCTGATTCCCTTTTTGGACCAAGAACTTTCTGAAGATAGGAACCATATCCATTTTTGTTTACTGATAATATTTTGGCAATTAGCATAGGGACTGGCGTCATAGTATATACTGCTTATGAGATAGGCTGAGAAGAATGCAAGCACCTTTCTGTTACTAGGATCAGAATTCCTCTACCAGACCTAGAATTCCTATACTGACAGTAGTTTCTAAGAAATGTATACTTTCAAAATCCATTGTCTGGTTTCCCCTGTTTCTCCCTCTGCTTTTCTAGATCTTTTTGCCAAGGGTATTAGTTAATTTGCATTACAGAATATAGTAAAGAATATAAATATTTTCAAAATTAATCTAAGTAAGACTTCAGCAATATCATGGTTTTCCTTTGAGGAAAAAATAATCTAGACTCCTAAAAAAAAAGTGTATCTTAAAGACACATTTTAAATACTTTATAGGATTTATACATATAAAATTGAGGGCTCAGATAGTAAAACTCAAATGTTTTTACCTTAATTCTGTTCAGTTACACTACTGCTGTACATCACTGCTAAAGAATCTTTGATCAATTAGAGATTCTTTATGCTAATTTTTTATTTGTAGGAATTTAAAATTTGAGTTAAACACATTGCAGAAGGTAATGTGGCTGTCTTTTGTGGATCTGGTTCTAGGCAGTATGAAACTGTAGTTCCACTTGAAGATTCTATTGTGACTGAGGTTACAGCAACTCTACAAGAATGGGCCAGTCTGTGGAAGCAACTGTATGTGGTAAGTAGTTCAATATTGTTCACCACATCATTAGTTTCATAGTACCAAGTGAAAAAAATTATCTAACCTATGCCAGTTCTATAGTTTTTCAGATATTTGTTTTTAACACTAAGCATAGTAGATTTGAGTTTTTCCAACCTAAGGAGAACACATTATTCATATGCCTATAGTTCTTCTTCCCTGGTCCTGTCACTAGAATGTAAGTTCAATAACACCAGAGATCCCAACTATTTTACATACTGTTTTGTCCCCAGATTCTTTCACAAAAAAGTTGTATACTGACTGACCATGAGAGTTACTTAGGTTTTGTCTTTTGTGAACCCGATAGTGAGTAAAGGCCAAGAAATTGTATAAACAGTTTCTTCCAGCTACTAAACTTAAAGGATATTGTCATATGTGACACTTCACTGGGCCAACAATTAATAGAGAATGTAATAAGACAAACAAGTTTTTGGGAAACTTAGGAGAAGGTGATAGCATATATAAATAATTATAACATCTAAACAAAAAGTTAAGTGACATGTTTTGGGTTCTGGACAAAACACATAATTTACCTACTGGAAAACTGTGAAAGTTAGGGAAAGAAGGTACACTGGCCAGGGATTTGGGGACTTAGGAAGTGAAGGGGTTCCCTGGTGGTTTTTATTTCCTTGTCTTCCATATATGTGGGTCATTACAAGTTTTGAGATAAACAAAAATAAAAAAAAAATGTAAATCTGTGTGAACAGAAACACATGAAGCCCTCTCAGCAATACCAATAAGCCAAGCAAGTTGAAATTTGCACAGGTGAGTCAGAAAGGATGCTGTTGACTGTTTCTTACAAGTGAAATAATGAACGATAATAGTCTGTCCCAAAGTGTTTGTAGTGACCCATGTATTTCGACATGGTCTATAGAGGAGCCCTCAATTTGGAAATAATCAGGGGTTGGGAAAAAAATAGTTCCAAGGAAGACCTATTCTCCCTAGCCAGCAGATGTATCAATAAGACAGAAACCTTTTAACCATACTTTCCTATTCTTTAAGAGAATATCACACTAAAAACCGTACCCTTCTCTCACCTTAACAGACATTTCAGCAGAAAAATCCATAACCAGATCTCAGTTTTATGCATATACTCCTTCCCTACATGCATAAATGAGGAGATAACCCTCTCTAGGAGAGCCTGCAGGCAGAACTCTTTCACCCACTAGCAGTTATAAGGAGGTGCCTCTTCTCAGCAGAGTCTATAAATGGAACTCTGGCTTTCCCTTTCCCTTGCTCTGTAGTAAGGAAGAGGCAACGCTCCATGGAGGAGCCTATGGATTGAACTCTTGATTTTCACTCTCCTTATAGTGCTCTTTCCAGTGGAGCCTGTGTGCAGGACTCTGACTTCCATCCCCCACACTCACATTGACGGGTCAATACTTCTGTCTAATAGACCCTGTGGAACACTGCCCTTTTATTCTTGCCCTGCTGAAATGAGGCAAACTCATGCTGAGAAAGGAGCAGAGTGAAGTTCTGTTACCTAGGTAACATACCAATGGGGGAAACCAAAAAAGCACTGTGGAGATTTGTAAACTAAATTGACATTTGAACCACAGCACAGAAATGTAACTCTGGGTTTACATTTTTAATCTAAAACAGGTTGATCATGTCTATAATTGATGATTGAAATAGAAATCAGAGTGTTACCAGTGTATAATATTTAAAATGTTCAGTAGATAGCCCCAAATTGATTGTTAAAGAAGAACTGGAAAATTTCAACTATAATAAAAAAGACATCAACAGATGCCTGTGTTCAGATAATACAGAAATGGAATGATCAACAGGATTTTTAAAGTGCTTTTGTGAAAAAGCTGTAACAAGCAATAATAGATACTCTTTTAAAAAAAATTCAAAATATTAAGTGGGGACCAATGTTTTTGTTACCTGGGTAGTTTTATAATGCTTTAGTCAGGCCTATAAGTGTGCCTATCACCTGAAAATTATTCATTGCACCTGTTAGGTAGATTTTTAAACCCTCCTCTTCTTCCCCTACCACTTTTTTGGTTTCCAACAATTTTTACTTTTTTCCTATGCCCATGTGTGCCCAAATATTAGTTCCAAGTTATTAGGGAGTACATGTGGTGTTTTTTTTCTCCATTCTTGAGATACTCAGGATAATAGTCTCTAGTTCCATCTAAGTTGCTACGGAAGACATTCATTGCTTTTTCTGGCTAAATAGTACTTCATGATGTGTGCGTATCCCATTTAGTTAAGCCTAGGCAAAGAATTTATGTCTAAGATCCCAGACACAATTATAGCGCATGAAAAATAAACAAATTTCAGTTGATTAAATTAGAAAGCTCCTGCACATAAAGGACACAACCAACAGGGAAAAATGGACAATCTTCAGAATGGGAGAAAATATTCACAAATTATAGATCTGATAAAGGCCTAATATCAAGAGTCCACAAAGAACTCAAATAAGTCAGCAAGAAAAAGAACACACAATTTTAGTACATAATGGGCGAAATACATAACAGAAGTTTTCAAAAGAAGGTAGATGAATGGCCAATAAGCATATGAAAAACTGCTCAATATCACTAATCATCAGGGAAATGCAAATTAAAACTATAATGAAGTGTCACCTTGCCCCTGTCAGAATGGCTGTTATGAAAAAGCCTAAGAACTGGTTGGGCTTGGTGACTCACACCTGTAATCCTAGTACTCTGGGAGTCTGAGGTGCAAGGATTCCTTGCTCAGGAGTTTGAGACCAGTCTGAGCAAGAGTAAGACCCTGTCTCTACTAAAACTGGAAACATTAGCTAGGCATGGTGGCATGTGTCTGTAGTCCCAGCTACTTGAAAGGCTGAGGCACGAGGATTGCTTGAGCCTACGAGTTTGAGGATGTACTGAGCCATGACAAGGCCACTGCACTCTATCCAGGACTACAGAGTGAGACTCGGTCTAAAGGAAAAGGAAAAAAAAGTCCAAAAACAACACTGATACTCTTGAAACAAGTGAAAACATAGAAAGCTTTAGCAATAAAGTAGAAAATATGATGAATCAAATGAAAATTTTAGAACTGAAATGTTTAATAACCAAAAATTTAAAAACTATTTTTAGAGCTCAATTAACAGAGGGGAAATGGCAGAATGGTCAACTTAAATATAGTCAACAGAAATTCTCTAGTGTGAATAATGGAGAGAAAATAAATTGAAAAAGCGAATTCACCTATAGAGACCTGTGGAACAATAACATAAGATTTAACATTGTGGTCTCAGAGTACTAACTAGAAGAGGACAGGCTGTGGAGTTAAAAATGTAGCATTGAAGAAATAATAGTTAAAAACTTTCCAGTTTGGCGAAAGACAAAAGCCTACAAGTTCAAGAAGCTGAGTGAACTTCAAACAGGAATAACTCAAAGAAATCCATGCCAAGACACAACATAGGCAAAGTTCTGAAAATTAAAGCTAAAGAAGAAATCCCCTTAACCTGTAGGAAAATAGCAATTTGAATGATTGCAGCTTTCTCATCAAAAGCTTTGGAAGCCAGAAGGAAGTGTTCCATTATTTTTCAACTGCTAAAAGGAAACAAAACAAAACCCTGATATTACTTCGAATTGTGTATCTAGCAAAAACATGCTTTAAGAAGGAAGGAGAAATCAACACATTATCAGATTATCACCAGTGGATGGGTTTGTAATATTGACTATAAAGGGCAGCACCCATAGCTCAGTGGTTAGGGCATCAGCCCTATATACCCAGGCTGGCAGGTTCTAATCCAGCCAGTGCCAGCTAAACAACAATGACAAATGCAACAAAAAAACCCAGCTGGGCATTGTGGCAGGCACCTGTAATCCCAGCTACTTGGGAGGCTGAGGCAAGAGACTCGCTTAAGCCCAAGAGTTTGAGGTTGCTGTGAGCTGTGATGCCATGGCACTCTACCATGGGTGACATAATGAGACTCTATCTCAAAAAAAAAAAAAAAAAAAACATAAATAAAAAGAATGACTATAAAGAAAGAAAGTGGTAACCAAAGGACACTTGGGTCATTAGTAATAAAGAAAACAACGGAAATGGTAGATTAATTTTAATAAATTGTGTTTGATAATACAAAGCAAAAATTATAACCTTGATGTGGTTCTCAATATATATAGAGGTAATATTTAAGAAAACCGTATCATAAAGTGGAGAGGGGAAAGGACATAAATTGAGGTAGGGTATCTACACTGCACTTTTATGTTTTTTTTTTTCACTTTTATGTTTTAACATGTTGATACGCATAGACTGTGATAAGCTAGGTATGTTGCAAAATATAACAAAATGATATAAAAAATACTATAAATAAATCAAAGTGTAATACTAAAAATGTTCAAGTAACTTATAGGAAACAGAAAAAGGAAAATAGAGGTAACCAACAGAAGGTAAATACTAAAATAGTAGATTTGAATCCTAACATATGAATAATTACAAGATGGAGATTTGCAGAATTAATCTGTAAAAATCCCAAACTATATGCTATATGAAATCACTTTAAAAATAACAATATAGGGCGGCTCCTGTGGCTCAGCGAGTAGGGCGCTGGCCCCATATACCGAAGGTGGCGGGTTCAAGCCCGGCCTCTGCCGAACTGCAAAAACAAACAAACAAAAAAAATAGCCGGGTGCTGTGGCAGGCCCCTGTAGTCCCAGCTACTAGGGAGGCTGAGGCAAGAGAATCGCTTAAGCCCAAGAGCTGGAGGTTGCTGTGAGCAGTGTGATGCCACGGCACTCTACCCAGGGCGATAAAGTGAGACTCTGTCTCTACAAAAAAAAAAAAAGCATCAGGCTTCAGTTCTGTATAAACTTAGCATGGTATTGATGTGAAAGACTTTCTTTCATTTTAATACTTCCTTTTTTTTTTTTTTGCAGTTTCTGTCCGGGGCTGGGTTTGAACCTGCCACCTCCAGCATATGGGTCTGGAGTCCTACTCCTTTGAGCCATAGGCGCCAACCACATTTTAATACTTCTTCATTGGGCCATCGTTTTCTGTTCGTTTATAATCTCGGAAGTCAAGAGTCACTAGAATTTTAAGATTTCTTCTTGGTCATTAACATCAAAATCACATCACCAGTGGCTTGACTTCTCAATTGTATGGCTAGTTTAGGGGCTTTTTCATGGAGGTTTACACTATAAATTTACCTGTCTGTTACAGAAAGTCCAAAAAGGCTGAAGTTTGTGCCCAGTACTGACTTTATAAGACCTGGTTGATTTACAATAATTTGGTTGCTTTCTACTATGGATGATGGTAAACAGGCATGTTCTCACCCGGTTCCTAGTTTTATTTCCTTTTTGGATCTCTGTAAGGTGACAAGTTTATGCAATTGGTATTAATAGTATATTTAAATTAATAAAGAAAGATGCACCAAGGGCAAATGTCTATGAGGTAAGATGGAGAAGATACTTTGAGAAATAAATATTAAAGGAAACCGGCTTGAAGGATTAAAATGATATAACACTATGACAGAATATTGGCTTCCCCCCACCCACCTTAAACTCTTTCTATAAATGAAGATCGCATTTCATTTATTGGATATTGTATCTACAGAAGACTCCTGACCCTGACTCAAGGCCGGGTCTGTTTGCTGATCAGACACTGGGAGTTGTACATGTGAATCACGTCTGTCCTTACTCCCTTTGGCGGGGCAGGAGTAGGCACAATAATGCGACTGCCTGATGACCAGGAAAGGCACAAGGAGGAGGCAGTGAATAAAAGCTGTGGAAATCTAGAATGGACATCACCTTCATCTTGCTGGGCTGATTCGGGCATCATAATGGCTCCTCTGTTCCTTTAAAACGCTGCTCAGATAATGGCCTGGCCTCCCACACATTCGGAGAGGGTGCCTCTAGCTTTACTGAAACCCTATCCTGACCACAGACCTCATTTCCCCTCGCAGCTTTGATACCCTGTCCAGCCAAGTTATCCTCCAGAGACACGTTTGTCGTTTCTTTCCACGTGCTCCACGGTGGCTTTAGAAATTGCTTCAAGAGCACCTGAGGACAGAATTCCCTCTGCCTTCTCCCCCCTCCCCTCTCATCACCCACAGACGTTGAGAGTTTCATTAGTGCAGTTCTTTACTGTTCATCTATGGGGATAATCTGGCAGTTGGCTATTTTGCTCTGAAAAGCAACGAAAAGGAGTTGGAAACCAGACAGTAACCAGGAGATTTTTGGCCAAGTCCTTTGTCCTTGTGAGTTTTTGAAGCAGTGTGAGTCATTAGCGAGCCCATGCTAATTGAATTTGATTTCATGTCAACACTGTCACAGTGGCATAGAGCGCATCAATAAAATCCCAACCCTGTTTGCTGCAATCATTAGGCCCAATTTTTCTAAGAACAAAAGCCGAGCCTGTGGTTGAAGGTTGTCACATCAAAGCCCAGGGAACGCAGTGCTTCTTGGCCTTCCATGGAATAAATTCAAGCACTGAAGTCGTCATTTAGTGTGGAACTAGAATTGAATGGAAAAATCAACTGGTACAAATGACATGCATGGTCCCTCGTCGGTGTGCAATGTGTAACTCCCTCAAAACAATCACAAATCATGCTTGAATTCTTTACAAGATGGGCCAGTTAATTAAATGTCCAGAACGGCACCATATGTTTGGTTCCAACAAGTGAGACTCATAGAGTTAAGATGTGGGAAAAAAACTTTCCAAAATTCTGCGGTCATGAGAAACCAACTATTGTCAAACTTTGGTTACCTTTTTTTTTTCTTTTTTTAAACTTTGGTTACCTTTATCTCAAGTTATATACTTTGTAGGTTGGGAAAATGGGGCACTAAATGAATTACCAAAATAATTTAATTCAGAAGAAATAAAATTTTTGTGATCCACAATTAAGAGATGGTGAAGGATGAAAGTTACCCTCTCAAATTCAGTGAGCTACAATATGTTAAGTTTTGAACAGTAACTCCACGAGCAGGTTCCTCACATTCTCATCCTTTGTGCTACAAGGAGGGGGGAATTGGGAATGTTTTTCACAAGGTGGCACTGGGACTTGTTTTAACTTACATTGTCATGTTACACCTGGATGAGGAAACATATAAAGTAATTAAGTGAAACCTACTGAGGAAAAAGGGGATTTCAGCTGAGTTTAGCTAATTAGTCCCAAGACTAGCCCTAAGTGTAGAAGAAAAAAATATTCCAAAGGGTTTTTCCTTACTGGTTTTAACTTTGCTCTGGGCAAGGGTAGTGCTATTGTGCTGGTTTTGTATCTCATTACCCTCAAGAGTACCCTTTTTTCCCTCCTGTGACCTGCACTTAAAGGGTGATACCATCGCCTCATCAATTGCCAATGCCACCAGTTCAATAACCGGCTATCACGGTGGGACATCTTCCTTGAAGAGAGGCAACCGCAGATCGTAGCTCTCTCCAAAAATAGCCTGCATAGCAGTGCCAGGTCCATCCCAGATTTCCTCAGTCATCTAAGCTCAGGAAAAGACTTTTCAGATCTGCACTTTCTTTGGAACATGTTCATAGTCAATTAAAGATGGTATTTCCCATGACTTTGGCCTTGAGACATACCCGACCACCGTATTTTCTTTCATATCAGTACCAATCATTCCCATTTTCCTTTAAAACTGGTGACAATTTTCTGTATACATGTTATTTGTGCTTCCCCTTCCTGTTGAATTTAGCAGTCTGAATTTTAAAAAGAGAGACAGAAAGATGGAACTTTTTATTTAGCCTTTGCACAGCACAATAAGAGTTTCTCTAGGGAATTTGCTTTCACGAAACCCTACCAAAAGTTGCAAATCTATATCTTAGGTGGTGGTATGTTAGAGTTTAGAAGTTCTTCCCTTAGATAAGGAAAAACGTTCCCTAGAGAGCTCTGGATTATGTAATATAATGATAGGTGGAAACAGGTAAGAGCCACAGGATGGAGGGAGGGGGAAGAGACACACTGTTGGAAATGTTTGTTGACTGAAGGAATTATCATCTGTTCTTTGGTGAGATGGATGGCTCAGAGGGTGCTTACTACCCCTCTGCTGGACATCCTGCCCAAATTCATCTTTGCTTTTCCTCCCAAACAAGAGGGCTATATTAATATCTGCAATATTAAGATGTGGAAAAAAACTTTCCAAAAATTCTGCAGTCATCCAAAACCAACCATTATGAAACTTTGGTTACCTTTATCTCAAGGTATATACGTCATAGGTTGGGAAAATGGGGGCACTAATGTTTTATCAAACAACAAAAGCATGACCGTGCAGAGGTGAAAATTATAATTTTGGGGACTCACTCTCATTTAAGAAATTAATCTCAAAATTTAAAAAGAAAAAATATTGGTTCATTTTTTTTTGATTGTGAATTGAAAAGAGAATTATGACAAAATACTTCCCAACTTTGGGTAATATTAAGTGCTCTCCATCAATGATAATGCTTGATGAACATATGAGAACATTTAATTTAAAATATAGGCTACCAATTTAGTTTCTAAAATACTTTTAACAATGGTAACATTTTTTCAAGTAAAAAAGTAAGACTGAATAGAGAATTCTACTTTTTTGAAGAGAATAACTATTCCACAGCTATAGCAATTAAAACCATTTGGTTTTTTGAATGGGAAGTAGTAAGTACAGTAGTAAAAAATGTTGCTCCTGAGTTCTTTCTGCCTGTAGTATTGTAACTTAACCAATTCTTATGTGTCTACTCAACTCAATATTCTAAAATAAGTCTGTAAGTTGAGGAACCAATGATTAGTCATGGTCTATGTAAAAATTATTTGTTTCAAATTTAATTTAGGCAATATACGTTTAAAATCTTTTATTTTGCTTACAGTAATTTAATTCTTTAGGAAACTCTCTGACCTGTTGCCAATACCAACATCAACCACATGGTGTCACCAATAACTACTGTACCAACTTAACAGCGCTTTGGGGAAGAAACTTGAATGTACCTATTTCTCTACAGATTAAATTATTTTCTGTCTTTTCAAGAATTGTCTTTCTACATACCACATCAACAATAATTTAACATTCATTTATTAACATAGTATTTATTATTAATCTGAAACTATAGTGTAATTCCCAGAATTTACACATTTTGAAGTTTGTTTCTAAAAAAATAGTTAACATTTTAAAAATAATATCCTTTCGAAAGATCATTTGCTTATTAACCTTCACATAGGTTCTGATTATAGAATTTGACTTTTGAAGGAAGAGTAGAAATTTATGAAAGGGAATGTATAGAATGCTATTTTTCAAAGCCTACCGTGAGCTGCAAAATACACACATTCATAATACACACATGTGCTTGTGCCCACACAAATACGTGAGCTGTGGTACACTGAAGTCGCAACCAATACCAACTTCTACACTTCTTTTCTTAAAAGAAAAAGATAGAAAGAATAGGATTCTCTTGCACCTCTGAAATTGTAACAGTCATGTTTAATATTTATGTGTTGTACAACTAGTCTTCTTGGCATAAACTAAGATTAGTTTTAAATAATATTTGACCTCCCTTTATAAGGGCAAAGGCAGTCTTTCCTACTTCCAATTCTTTTCGTAGATCTATGCTGAATTTACAAGGTTAAAAAAATAAACATACTGTGATTGTAAGACCAACTTTTCCCCTTAAAATAGTTTATCATAATATTATGCTTAATTATGCAAATATGCCGGAGGCTTCTTTTATGGATGCATCAGCCAAATTCAAATACATTAAAGATGACAAATACATATTCATTTACACATTCAGTGCATATATGCTTGTATATGCCAAATAATAGTTCAAATATTAAAAAGTGATAAGGCATAAAACAAAGCTGTGTGATGGATGCTCATGGAAAAAGTCTTCCATTAATAATAACTAACTTGTAAAGAATTATATTTATTTTATTGATTATTCTTTACATCATTCCCCCAAAGATTTCAAGGGCAGAAAGAATTTTAGTGTTATAAGATGGACATAGTTTCATTAGCCCTAAAAAATATCAACTGAAATAGTATATGTTACAATACATATGCTGTTCTTTTTTTTAAGGCATATAGGAGAAAACGGGAGATAAAAAAGATGATCTTAATCAAACATTTTAAGAACTCTAAAGAGCTGGAATAAAAATTTCAAATGTTTCCAAATATTTGGCAGAGAAAACATACAGTGGATTCATTAATTGAACATTCTAGATGTTTGGCCTTATTTACATACAGCTAAAGAAAGAGAAATCTGCATTTGTATTATAGTTGCTAGAGTTTCATATTTGTGAAAATGTAATAAATAATTTTTCTTATAATTTCCCTGAGGAATTTTAAAATTAATTGTAAATAAAAATTTCTTCATGTTTAGATTATTTTTGAGGATATCAGGTTGTTTCAACGATGAGTAGGGCTTAGAACAGTACACATTTTACCTTTACGGCTAGCGTTTGTGATTACTTTTTACATTTGCTATTTCAATGCAACATGTTACATTTATGAATTAATCTTATCCTTAGACATCTGAAAGTACAATGTAAATGGTTATTGCATTTTTGTGTGTGCAATAAACACTCTTTAATTGGCCTCACTTTTTAAACTGTCATCGTAATGAACTTCAGCAAAAATAGCACTGACATTTCTAATAAACCTGTCTAGGGCTATACTAACATACTATTAATATATACTTTAATATACATACCTTCCTAATGTCTTTGAATACAGTATTTTTAATAATCAAATTTTATATATTCATAAAAACTCATATATTTTTAAAAACCAAGAAAGTAAATACAAGCTTTATAAGACAAGCTCGAAATTATGACAAGTATACCATTGCACTTGACATGTACCATGGATTTATACCGTGTATAAATAAATAGCCCCCCATTGGACTTCCAAGATAATAGTCATGATTTCATTTTTTTGATCTGTTAAGAATTTTTCCACTTGATATACGCTTTATTTACACAATTAACAACTCAACAGTCTCTCTTTTCTCTTCCTTCCCCCGCGTGTCTCGTGTCTCTCTCTCCCTCCCTCCCTTCTCTTCCTTCTCTCTTTCTCCTCTCTCCCCCCGTTTCTCCTTCTCTCTCTCTCTCTCCTCCTTAATGCTGCTCTCCAGCTTCCCCGCTAATAAAGACCTTTCGTACAAAACAACAACAACAACAAAACAACTCAACAGTTTATATTTATTCCACTAGCAACCTGTTCAGCTGATAGAAAGCTAGGCAGTAGTGCAATCTTGGTAATGTGCCGAGCTAGACACATTGTGTATACTTAGAAGAGGATATCTTCTAACAAAACTTTTTCAAGCTTATAACTTTTCATATTTGGTAAAAGATGAAAGATTTTCATAGCTGTAGAACTGTGACATTATAAATATCTTGAGGAAACTGCAAATATTTTAATACTATGTATTTATATTTATAAATGTAATTTTGGGCTTAGATTTCAAATGTTCATTTCACTCTAGGTGATAATGCTAGTTCAAGCTAATCTAACATTTTTTTTTATTGAATCATAGCTGTGTACATTAGTTCAATCATGGAGTACAGTGTGGGGGCTTCACATGCAATCTGAGATATTTTTATCAGCCTGATTGACATACCATTCATGATATTTTCTCGTTTACTATATGAAAGCATTTTTGATCCATATTTAGAAGTTTTCTCAACTTTCCAGTTACTTTTCTTAAGAAAATGAGTGATTGCTGCTCTCACTGTCATTTTTATTTTGCTAGTTTTCATCACTTTAGGGGACTTCTCTTTACCCTATTGTAATGACCTAATGAAAAAATCACAATAGTTTTGTTGGGTTTTTATTAAAAAAAAATTACATAAATGGCTGCTGCAGGTCAATATGGAGGCAGAGTACTTTTTACCTGAATCAAACAGCTCCTAGGAGTATTGTCCAGTGCTGAATTTTATTTATTTATTGTTCTGTTCAGCAAACTGTACATATTTAATATGTGGAAGGTGTTATAAAAATCTGGACTATTTGGAATATATAGTATGGGGAGCAGGAATAATTGGGAAAAATGTGTTGGATTCCTAAGGAGGATCACTAGTCTATCTAAATTTCAGATTTATAGTTAATGAACACATAGGCAGCCTCTTCAGTAGCTAAAACCCTGGGCTGTAAAAGTAAAGTAACACTGAGAATGACTTTAAGCTTGAGAGTTCTAAGACAAGTGACCTGAAAGTTCTTGAGGTTTGCTCTGTAATTCATCAAAACATGTTTTCTTTCTTGGCAATTCCATTCCAAAGGAGGCACAGATCTTTGTGATGCGGTGGAAAGTGAGCAACCACTTACTTGGGGGAGGGAATGTGCTGCTTCAGAGTTTTGAAAATAGGACTTCTGCGTGTTCATCTTCATGTGAGCGGTGCTATTTTCCTTATGACTGGCAGCAAAATTTCAGAGTCAGGGTAGGTTGCAGGGCTGCATTCCCCTTGATACCTGTTATTGCTTTGGAAAAGATGGCACCCATCAAAACTATGGTGTCTGGAGACCCTCATTGTCATTTCCTTTTGGTTCCATTAGTGTTCCTGTGAGTCATGACATTGAAGAGCTCTGCTTTTGTGCTTTTGCTATTACCTGCATGGAATTCCTCTCTTTTTTCTCTACCTTGGTTATGTGGGCTTAACCAAGAAGATGTTGTGAAGGTCCGATTCTATTTTGTCTCTAGAGCATCTCTGCTTCCCTCCATTGGAATTTGCCCAGCTTGCCCTGAAAAACAGGGTCCTCTCAAATAGAGGATATTCCTTGCCCCAAGTAAGGCAAGTAAGCAACAGCTTCTGGAAACCCAAAATAATCTACAGACAAAACTCCTTTAAGCAGAAGCTTCTGGGTTATTCCCACACAAGAAGATCATTTATATCAATAAATGATGACAGCAATATGACTGAATAACTGAAATACTAATGACTCTGATTTAATTGGAGCTGTTAGCCTTACATCCTATCCCATTTCCATCAGCTAACTTAGAAAAGATGAAGATTTGGGGAGGGAGGTGTAAGAAACCACTGGGGAAATACAAAACTACTGAGGGTAGTACAGACAAGATAATAAAACTCATACTACTAACAAAATAAATAGAAGACAACATAAATAATAGGTTCTCAAAACATGAGAAGAAATGTACATGAATTATCTAATATCCTCCCAACGACTACATGCAGCAGGATGATTTTGAGATTCTAACTTAGAAAGTTTAAATTTCATAGAGCCAGAAAAAATTGAAGAGCTGTAAAATGTTTTGAGGAAAGGCATTAATGGAGAGCATCTTTTGGCTAATGTACTTCCCTGGTCTTTTGTCATTTCGTCAGTCCTCTGGTCATCGTTCTAGGTGACAGAAGTTGGTAAAGGACAGAAGAGGAAGGAAGCAGATTTACCATCTCCCTCAACAGACAACAAACACATGGGTGACTATGGTCTTTTATGCTCCCATTCCATTATTTCCTAAGCGCAAGATTGGAATATATGAAATATTCTTACACAACCCTTTTACCAGGGAATTTTAGGATCCGAGATCATCAGAACATCTTGTTCAAAGAGCACTTGTCATTAATCAGGGCAGTTTCATCTGAATTAGGCAATTCTGATATTCAGAGACAGGAAGGGACTAAGACTTATGCCTAAGTATAGATGATAAAATTAGGAGATCTCACTGGACAGAATGTCCGTAGGACAACCATAGATAACCTGAAAAAGATTTATTTTTGCCAACACACAAGCAGAAAAGCTTAAATAAAAATGTATAAAAGAGAAGATGCTTTTTTGAGGATAGTCATCTTTTAAGATATTAAGATACATTTTTACATTCCACTTTTTGAATAAATGTAAAGATAAATGATTTTCATCTTAACTGCACCTTCTCTAACTTTAACTGTTTAGAGATCCCCTGTCTGCTCACCAAGTGGAGGGTATTTAAAAAAGAACAAAAACACTTTGATTTCTAAAGTGTGGAATGCTTACGAAAAAGCCTGATGCTGGCTCGGCGCCTGTGGCTCAACGGGCTAAGGCGCCAGCCACATACACCTGAGCTGGTGGGTTCAAATCCAGCCTGGGCCTGCCAAACAACAATGACGGCTGCGACCAAAAAATGGCCAGGCGTTGTGGCGGGCGCCTGTAGTCCCAGCTACTTGGGAGGCGGAGGCAAGAGACTCGTTTGAGTCCAGGAATTGGAGGTTGCTGTGAGCTGTGATGCCACAGCACTCTATCCAAGGTGACAGCTTGAGGCTCTGTCTCAAAAAAAAAAAAAGCCTGATGCTGATGTTATCCAGTTAAAGTAAGAACAGGCAGTGAACTGTTGTCCAAACTCATTGTGTATGTGGTATTAATCAACATACTGATTTTAATGGGAATAAGTCTCAAAAATTTATTCGTCTGCCCAAAGCTGCTAAATGTTAAACTAAAGAAGAACAAGTTAAAAATCAACCTGTTGTTTCTGTCTAGCAAATGTCAAATACTAATTTTATTTCTACCAGTTTGTACAAACAAATAGAATTTTGCACAGGAGGCTCTCTTCTGAGTGAGCATATTGTGTTGTGTCTTTGCAAAGGGTGGGTATTTTCAGCTAAGAGTCATCCTGATATGATATCTGCTTTTCATGTCATTAGGTCTTGAATGACATGAAAGATCCAAGTAACATAAAATAGGAACAACCACTGAAAAAGATGGTTGCCAAAAATAGGACTACTGTGAGTGGAAGTGGAAAAAAGAAAACTTTCTTTCTTTCTTTTTTTTTTTTTTTAATTTATTGAGACAGAGTCTCACTTTATTGCCCTTGGTAGAGTGCCATGACGTCACACAGCTCACAGCAACCTCCAACTCCTGGGCTTAGGCGATTCTCTTGCCTCAGCCTCCCGAGTAGCTGGGACTACAGGCTCCTGCCACAACGCCCAGCTATTTTTTTGATTTGCAGTTCTGCCAGGCTGGATTTGAACTCGCCACCTTCGGTTCATTGAGGGTACAGAACCAGGTCACACTGATTGCATTTGTTAGGTAAAGTCCCTCTTGTAACTATGTCCCACCTCCAAGAGGTGTGGCACACAAAGAAACTTTTAAAAGACGCTTGTTTTCTTTTCCCATATCTGACAAGTGCCCATTATAGGAATGAGATTTTCATGATATTCACCACTATTTGAAGATGCTGGTGAACCAATATTTACTCAACTCCTATTGATAAATTATAAACAGAAAGACATTTTGAATGTTTTCTGCCAGTCAGAGAGCCACACTTTCTCAATGCCACCGATCTAAGCTCCTGGAATCTTCACATTCTTATACAAAAGGTACTCAAATTGGGAAACTGAGATCCCATTAAATCTCAACCTGTCAGTTCTCTGCCCCATTTCATTATTTTTTTCCAATTCTAAGTTCTTTTAAATCCTAGTGGATGCTATGTATTTTTTAAAATGAAATTTAACATGGATATCATGTTTATAATCATTCTATCTACCTACTACCAACTGGATATTTACCAAATTTTGAAAGAACGAACGTCAACTCTACAAAGTAGTGAGTGCAGACAAACAAAGAGGTGAGAAAAACAGAGAAACCAAGAGATAGAACAGACAAAAAAGGGCAAATCTTTTCAACAATACCCCAAGCAGGGAGAAATTGGTAGGCTTGCAAGTTACAGTAATTGACAATTTACACAGTTTATAGCAAAGTAGATGCCAGAAAGGCACACTCCATGAGAAAATGGTTTTCTTGGAAAACGACTGGAATAAAGAAGCATAGGCATTCTTACTTTGAACATGAGGCATAACAACAAATCACTGTGCTTCATTTGTTTTTAGCTTTAAGGTAATGAATTGTGACTAAGTTCGTAGCTTTACACCTGTACACATACAAGGCCTAATAATAATCTTTGTAACTATTCCATGAAGGAGATGGGCAGGTTTTAGGATGCTGCCTTTACAGAAACTCAGAGAGGCTAAATGTCTGGCCTAAGGAATTGTGGCCAAGAGGGAGTGATATGTAGTATTAGCAATTGAGTCCAGGTTTTCTGACTCATAGTTTAGAGTTCTTTCCATATTAAACTTGATTGCATTTGTTGATTAGAAGAAGATGAATGAGAAATAGAAATAATCTATCCATTTTTTGGTATCCATGGGGATTGGTAGATTCTGAATTAGTATAGCTTCTGGTTGCTTGAGAGTTATGATTAAGAATAGGCCTAATTTTATACCCCATACTATACTATACCATAACTTCTATACTGACTTGGTATTAATATTGAAATACCCTAATTAAAAGCAAATTGAGAGCTAAGAAGCTAGAAGGCTACTTTTTCTTCTCTCTACCTTTCACCATGACCTAGTGCTGGCTTGTGTAGCTCTGCAGGAAGGAGAAAGTTGGGTAGTGGGATCATCATTTCTTAACAGACATAAGTAAATATGAACTTCACTGACTTAATTTTACTGTATTATAAAACAGCTTTGAAAAATACAGTGTCCAATTTTAGTTAAATGGCAGTCAATACACTTTTCAATGTTTTGAACTCAAGTCACACGCATTCACACTTAAAACTGTTACAGAGAACGCAGGAGAGCTGCGGAGTGATGCACAAAGCCCTGCTGACTGACAGCACAGCCGCACGTTTGAACTCTGATCTTTTTCTTTTTTCTTTTGGCTGGGTCAGGCGCCCATTTCTAGAGAGGTCCAGTTGCTTGAATTCCAGATAACAGGGAGTTTACTCTATTGAAATTTGGCAGTGGCTGTTTTCTATTTGCCTGCAGCTCCATTCTCCAGCATTGTTTGCTTTGCCCTGGGCCACAGAAGACTGCCATTTACGAGCTATGTCACTGGTCTTCTTTGCCTCTAGCTTGTCATTATAACCCGTCATTGAGAGGAATCCACTTCCACTCCTACTGTGCTTTGGCACAGCTCTGGCAGTGTCTGCAGCCTGTAGGACTATTGCTTTCCTGATCTCCTCTGACCTGCTGCCTCTAAGGTTCTAACAGGAAACAGGCTCCCCTAAGGTTGCAGCCACACCTCTGTTGCTGGTTCTGAGCTCCTCAGCATCTCTTACTGGTTTCTTCAACCCTGCCCATACCCGTGTACACAGCCCTTCACTGTAATTCTCTTCAAGACATGTCACTGTCAGAAATGCACAACTTCAATCTCATCACGAGGAAACATCAAACAAATCCAAAGGGAAGGACCTTCTATGAAATAACTGGCTTTTATACTTTAAAATGTCAATGTCATAAAAGAGAAAAAAAAAAGACTGAGGAAATAGTCCAGGTTAAAATAAAAATTGGAGAACTGTGAAAACTAAACGCAACGTGTGATCCTGGATTTGACTTTTTATGTTTTGCTGCAAAGAACAATATTGAGAAAGTAGGAGGTATATAAATGAGGTCTGTGTATTGTTCCTTTTTTTCATTTTTGATGATTATATCATGATTATATGAGATAATGTCTTTATTGTTAAGAAATGAATATTGAAGTAATTGGGGAAGTAAGGGAACATGTCTTCACCTGACTTGCAACTGAATAGAAAATTTATTTATATATATATAGATACATGCACGTATAGATGGGGAGGAGAGGGAGAGAGGGAGAGAAAGAATGGAAAAGCAGTAGCGATAAAGTGTTAATAACTGGGATATCTGGGTGAAGTGTACATAGGAGTATTTTGTACCATTCTTGCAACGTTTTTGTAAATTTAAAAGTGCTACAAAATTAAAAATAAAAAACTTAAAAGAGTATTCAGTTTTCAAAAATTCTAGTTCAGCACACTGTCTCAATCTTGGCAGGACCCTCACTTACTCGGATTGTCATCTGCACGACGACCAATGTATGTTAAGCAATGATGATCCCATTACCCAACTTTCCCATTACTGCAGAGCTACATGAAACATTACTGGGTCATGGTGAAGGGTAAAGAGAAGAAAAAAAATAGTTTCCTAGCATGTCAGGTGGACGAGGGTGCAAACTCGCAGGAGAGTGACATTGACACTTCCCAAAGCATTCAGAAGTTCTTGTTCTGCATTCAAATACAGTTCCCACACAAAGAAAAATTTATAATATTTTTATATTCTTGGCATAAAATGCTTTACAGTAATGGTAGATATACATAATCAATAACTTACTGATACACACCCACGTATATCTAGGCAGTCTCTGGATTATGAATGACGGGTTCTATAGGTTTGTTCTTATTTTGAATTTGCATGTACATTGGACCTGCTCCCTGTAATAACCTCCATTTGGAAGTGTAAGTCATACATCAGTTGAATGTCTTTAATTCTGGGACTTACTGTAATAGCCCCTGTTTATAAGTTTGAGTTGTATGTAAGTTGGATGTTTGTAACTCAGGGACCACCTATCCAGAAAAGACTGCAGGGGAATCACAGTACATTATAATGTTTTTTATTTGAATTCCTACTCCATTGGATCTGACTAAATTTGATATTTTATATTAAATAAGATATGGTGTTAGACTTAACATACAATTGAGTGTACAGTAAAATGGTAGACTCAACATACAGCACATCTGTGTATGAAAGACTTTACTGGCTCAAGGATAGCAGAGCCAAGATTAATAATGGTTTGCAAGATTAAGTAAATCCACCTAAGTAAATGATCCAGGTTAGCACTATGATATATTGACAACAGGCACCACCCTCTGATTAAACACACTGAAAAGGACATGACATTGCTTTTATGATATTCTGGCCCAAAATGTATATCATCAATTTATTCATGAAAATATCAGACAAACCGAAATCAAGATGAGTGATGTTGTCCATAATGCCTGAGTAGTAATCATCAAAAGTGCAAGTCTATAAGCGACCCGGAAGATTGAGAGATTCTCATAGATTAGAAAAACATCGTCAACTAAATAACATGGGATTTTAGATTGGATACTGGAAGAGAAAAAAGGACATTAGAGGAAAACCTGGTGAATTTTGAATAAGGCTTGTGATTTAGTTAATAATTTTGTACCAATGTCAATTTCCTGGTTTTGATCACAGTATTCCAGTTATGTAAATTGTTAACATCAGGGGAAGTTGGGAAAGAGTGTACGTGAACGCTTGGTACTACTTTTGTAGTGTAAGCTTAAACTAGTGTATTTCAAAATAAAAAATAAAATATTAACTAGGGATTCATTCTTCTTAATAAAATCATTACAATTCTAGCTTGATTGGTTTTAGTTTTTTTAATAAACATGGCCCATTAAATTCTAAAATGCTATTTTATACCAAACCTAGGTTTATAATTTTAAACCCATATTCATTTAGTTGGTACTTATAGACAGATGTCAAAGCATGATTGTATAGGTTTATATTATATATACAAAGCTAAGATATTTACTTTAGCACCTTTCAGGGGAATGTAATGTTTTCTTAACTATTCCTCCTGATAATTCAGTGCTGTTTTTGATTGACATTTAGAACAAGAACTACAGAAAAAAAAATGCATTGGGTGTAACTTGATGAGCTTACAGTTTATTCCTCACACCTCTGAAAAAGACTCAATGAAGGCATTCCAAAGAGTTGAATTTCTACTCCTACAATAGGAGCCAAATATTTCTTCTTCTCATTCTGAGAATATGGAGAAGAGTGTGGATTATTCTCTTACACAACAATGGAAAGGAAGTTAAATCTACAGGAGGCAGCATCATCTTTAATTTGCCCCAGGAGTTGGGAAAAATAACAGTTTTTATCTACTCTACCCACTGAAAGCTAAGACTACTGTCGCATGTTGAATTTTAAAGCCTAATCCTGAAACTGATGTAGTTTCAGAGAGAATCATGGCAAATAGTGCATATTGCCACGGCTCTAAGGGAACTATGGAAGAGAAACTGAAGCCCACATGGTTGTAGGAAAGAATCATTTCTGTATTTTATTTCTGAGTTTTAGTGGGGGCAATTAATTATGAAACTGTGGATATCACTTATTAATACTGAAATGTTTCACTTTCTTATTACATAAATGCATTGTTTTATTTCATTAGATAAATTATTATTAGACAAATTTATTATTAATAGATTTCAAAAGGATGACCAAGATTTTTTGAATCTGCTTTAAGATTTAACCCAACAACTTTCAGTCTCTCTTTAAAAAGATCTCAAATATTTTTACTGAAGCTAAAAACTTCTGAGAATACATACATTTTCTTTAATCTGCGAATAAGAAACCCTAATAGAACTCCAACCCACATTTTTCAGTTCAATAACCTGGTGTAAAGTTGAAGGCGATCAGGGCATCGCCAACATAGCCAATTGTTAACACATAGAATTATAGTACTCTTTAACACATTTTCTGTGGATGACATTCTTACATGGCTAGAAAATTTAAGTGGAAGGGACAATAAGCCTTCAACCCTACCTCAGGTTTTGAATGCTTTCATTAAACCACACTTACAAGCACACCATAGATTAAAAAACCTTGCACTTCAAGTTATGACCTGCAATTTGAACTTTGTAGTATAGGCTATAAGGAAAACAGCCAAAGGATGCTTGTAGAGATAGATCTTACTCTTTTTTTTTTTTTAATAATTTTATTGAATCATAATTATGTACATTGGTGCAATCATAGGGCACGATTCATATACATTCAGAAATATTTTGATCATACTGTTACAGATATCCTTCATGGCATTTCCTTGATCACTATATAAA